>JAASFT010000186.1:0-31251 GCA_023333885.1 Globisporangium parvum
CTGGACTAGTGCGCGCGCAACACCAACCCACGCGGTCACACTCACCAGCACAAGAGCACTCGTGCGCTGGATGACATACACGTCACACAACACAATTGAGGCAACGATCAACACATGTCAGTGGTATATCGTCAAGACCCATCACTCGTCGTCGCAGAATGGACAAGTGTGATGCGTATTTGTTTGTCCTTTCTGCACATGACCCTCTCTTGCAATGGCCCAATTATGATTCTCTCGTCGTTGTTTTGCTTTTGCGAAAATTGGAGGGTATATTACTGGACAAGTTCGGAACATATCTGATAAGAAACGTAACCAAAGAATGAACCCGCTTATATAAGGAACATGTCCTCATCTAGATCTGAACAGCGTTTTCTAAATCCATCAGACATCTCTTCTGAAACAATAAAAATGTCCGATATAATACTGAATACCATCCATGAGGTTTTATAGGACATGTTCCCTTAACACAGTATATCCTATAGTGAAATAATAACGTTGAGAATCGAAGGTTTTGAGGTTTTACAACATTGATTTGGAGTTCGTAGTGTCTTAGAATTTACCATCACTCATCATCACTCATTCCTCATTCTTCTGTCTACCCCTTCAATAATTGACAAGTCATTTTTTATCTCGATGTACTTTATGCATTGTTGATGTAGTTTGTTCCTTGACCTGTATGTACGTATGTGCTCGTATGGGGCACATATGAAAAGACGCGTTACCAAAGTTGAACCTGCTTTCTGTTTGGGTGAAATGACTATGTTTCGACCCATATGCTGTTTGGGTGAAATGGCTTGTTTTGACCCATATGCCAAAAACCCCTCTCGTTTTTCTATCGACATCGATATCAACTGGCATGGCGATGTCGACGAGCTCGAGTGATCGGTCTGCGCATCGAGCACTTCCTGCAGAACACTCGCAATGCGTACAACTCGACGATCAACACGCTTCCCGGCGCCGGCGTTGTAGCCCAGATGCACCTGCTACAGCAGCCTCCTCGCTGGATCTGTCAGCGAGAAAGGAGGACAAACAGAGCGTTGGTGCAACGAACAGCAGCGCCGATAAGAGCATGTTGACGCCGCTCGTGGCGGAGCAGCTCGCGCTCTCGACACCTGCGCCTCTTGCATCACACGATGCACAGGCGATCGAGCGCAACGCTGACAAGTCGGACGGCGAGGCTGCAGCTGACGAGAGCGAGCGTGCTGATGCAGTGCGTGACACAGCGACTCGAGCGCCAGCAAAGCGCTATCGCCGTGCACTCTTTGGCGTCATGGACAGCGCTGATGACACGAGCCAGGCCACCACACAGCGCAGCTGCGACGACAGAGCGAGCGATGCAGCGCGCTCACCTCTCGGTGCGTCATATGCGCTAGACAGCGAGTTGTCTCCATCGCTAGAGCAACTGGAGCCTCAGACGCCAACAGCGACGGCATCACCAGACACACAGGACTCGTCGCCACCAGCCGAGGAGCCGCCGACTGACGTGGCAGCAGCTCGTACGTCGCCGTTGCTGCCTTCTGCCAGCGCCTACCAACTCTCGTCGCCGGGACACAGAGCGTCATCATCAACAGCACCACCGAACGCATTTGATGCCGACCCAGAGGCCGACGACTGGACGCTCGGGATCCGCCAGAAGCGAAAGCGCAGTCTCCTAGGCGCAGCCTCTGGCTCGTCGTCGCGCGAGACAGACATCGTTGCGTCCCGTCTTCGAGGCGGTCGTACGGCGCAGTCTCCACTACGTCGCCCGTCGTTCATGCGATCGATGTCGAGTCAGTCGATCTTCATGCAGCGAGCAAGCGCAGCGACGGCACCACCGCTCAGTACTGCCATCAGTAGCGCGCTAGTGTCTGCCTCCCAGCATCATCGAGGAACACCGCCACTACCGCGCGAGACTGCAGCAGCAGGAGCAGTCCACACGCTCGTGCTCCCGACGATCCGGTCGAAAGCGCATCCAGACCTGAACGTGATCTCGCCCGAGACGGTTCGTACGCGTCCGTTTGTCTAGGACGCCTCACTCTTCCGTCATGCGCTCGAGCGTGACGATCGACGCACGCACGCACCCACGCACTCACGCATGACCGGACAACTCTCTCTCTCTCTCCAACCACACACACACACACATACACGCGCAGGTCGCAAAGCTCTTGCGCGGCGACTTTGCGTCGCAGCTCACGGCGTTTGCGCTCATCGACTGTCGCTTCCCGTACGAGTTCGCCGGTGGGAGCGTGAAGACGGCACAGTCGCTCAGTGACCCTGCGAGCGTCGAGCAGACGTTCCTGTGGGACCCACTGCCCGACTGTGCGCGCACGGCCCTCGTGTTCTTCTGCGAGTTCTCAGCGAACCGCGCGCCAAAGATGTACGTACCTAGGACGGTCTCCCGCAGTGGCTCTAGTTGTCCTCGTGTCGTAAAGACACCGTCGAGAGACTCACACAGTCGCTGCGCTTGCACCTGTCGTCGTAGGCTTCGCCACGTGCGCAACCTCGATCGGTGGATCCACGCAGACGCGTACCCCGCGCTGTTCTACCCCGAGCTCTACCTCATCGACGGCGGCTACAAGAACTGCTTCGAGTCGCTTCGCAAAGTACCGCGCGTCCTCCACTCTTGCGCGCGCGCGTGCTGGTTGTCGCTGAGGTCTGACTCTGTGGCGTGTGCACTGTTCGCAGGACGAGATCTGCGAGCCCCAGAGCTACACGCCGATGCACGACAGTGCGTTCACGGAGAGCTGCAAGCGCGAGTTTGCGCTCTGGCGCAAGCACTGGCGCGCGCACAAGACATCTGCGTGCGCTGCGACGCTCCAGCAGCACCATCACAACCACCCGCAGCGGCTTGCGCGGCCGCAGCGTGCGCCTGCCAGTGGCGATGATAGAGCAGCGCCGCCGACGGCACGTGAGCTGAAAGCAGCGGACAGCGCCAAGGACGACGCGCTGTCACCGCCAGCAGCGCCGCCGCTGACACTGCGGTCGTTCTCCGAGACCCGCTAGCTGAACCGCAGACGTACCGCCAGACAGACGCACTAGCGACTCGAATGGTGTGCTTACGACTAAGTTACATGCACAGCTCGCGCGTCCTCGCTCTCTCTCCCAATGCTTGCGGCATGTGGCGCCTGCGATCGGCGCATCGAAACACCCAGAGACGACGATCCCTAGCGACTCGTTCCTTCGTCCTACGACGACGCGAGCGACACGCGATGACGATAACGACGACGTTGACAATAGCAGGTGCACGCCCGACTGCTCCGTGCTCTGTGATGCAATCTCACGAGCCAGTGGCGTGCATCGGACGCTTGGGCAACTCGTAGGGCTTAGTCCCACTCGCCCCAGTCCCCAGCGCGCTTCTTCGGCTCTTCGTGGAACGCCGGTGCGCTCTCGGCTGTGCTGCTCTCGTCGCCACTGAGCACGCCTTCTGGCACAATGTCGTCGTCACCCCAGTCGAGCTCCTCTTCGTCGTCGCCGCCAGTCGCAGTGCTCGCTGCTGCAGCTGGGGTCTCTGCAGCAGCAGCAGCAGTCGCGACTGCCGCTGCCACTGCCTTGGTGTCCTGTGCAGACGACGCAGCAGACGACGACGACAGCGGCGCTTTGCGGTCGTCCAGGTCGGTCCAGCTCTCGCCATCGCTCGACGACGAGTCGACCTTTGGCGCCTCCCCAGACGCAGTCGTCGCCGCAACAACTGGCGCGTCTTCTTCCTTGCTCTCGTCGTCTGGGAAGAACGCCACTGCAGCGGCACCAGCCGTCGTGTTCGTCTTACCCTCACTGTTGTCACTGTCGCCAGCACGCGGCGAGTCGGCGTCACCCCAGCCAATCTCCTCTTCACTGTCGTTCAGCGCATGCTCGAGCAAGTCCGCGCCGCGCTGCTCCTGCGCCGCAAGTAGCGACGCTTTGTAGATGTAGTGCGTCCAGAACCCGTCGGCGTCGATCACAGACGGCACGAGCTCTGCAAACTTCTCGACAACTGCTGGGTAGTGCTCGAGCACGTCGGCTTGCACGCTCTCGAGCTCCGCAGTCGGCGTCGCGGCTTTCCACTTGAGGAACGTCTCGGTGTCCATTGGTGGCTCCGTGTACGTCTCTGCGTCTTCTTGCAGCGCGAGCAAGCGGAACCGCCGCGCAGCGAGCGCATCTGCGTCATCATCGTCGGCTGCGTCGTGCTCGCCAGCGAGCGACCCGAGCAGCTCGTCAGCAGTGTGCAAGAGCTTTGAGCCGACTTCGCCAAAGTTCAGGCTCCCGAACGACGTCTCGAGCGTGATGCCGCCAATGGACGAAAAGAGCGAGTTGAGTTTGCTGCTCGCGCTCGTCGCCTGTTCGTCGCCAGTCGCTGTAGACGACGCAGTGCTCGCAGCGCGCGGCTTGGTTTCAGCGTCGCTGCTTGCGTCCACAGTGGCATCGTCCTCACCATCCGTGGCGGCGTCGGGCTTTGCCGAGTCGGCGCGCTGGCGCAGCGCTTCGCTCTTCTCCTGCACGGTCTTGCGCACTGTCGCCGACACTTCTGCGACGTCCTATGTGCCATACGCAGATAGATGTTACATGCGATAACGTGAGGTGTTATGACGGCTCGAACCACTCGCGTAGGTGCTTTCGACGGGCGATGCGCTTGGGAGACAAGGGCGTACCTCTTGGATGATCGCAGTGAAGTCTTTGAGATCCGAGCTCAGTGTCGCCATCGCCTGGGACGACTGCGATCGATTGCATCCAGAGCGGTCGACACAATGCGCGAGAGCACGTGAGAATGCGACGACATGCATGAGGTGGGTTTGCATCAATCGTGCACCGACTGGAAAAGTACCTTGTCCTTGATCGACGACACGAGCGAGTAAAAGTTGTACGACATTGTGCGAAGTGCCGGGTGTGTTCACTCACGCGCGCAGGGGTCTCGTGATCCCGTGATCTCTTGATCTCTTGATCTCGCCACCGACGAAGCACGATGCAGGCGATCGATCGATCCGTCACTTGGTGTTCTTGTGTCGTGCGCTTCTTCTGCTCGTGGCGACTTCCCCTCGATTTCTTCTCGTTCAGATTCTTGTGATTGGTTTTTACAATTGTTTTGACAAGTGTAATTACCGCTTGCCTCTTGAGTGCATATAAATCTTGATAGTGATGAAATCGAGTGGTAGGACATTGCTGCTGTCGTTTTTGGCGCGCTTTGAATCGGCGGCGGCAGTTGGATATCTGCCGAGATCCTCACACATCCGTCCGTCCGTCCGTCTGTCGCTTCAGCCCCAAGCCAAGCCATCCATTCGCTACCATGGTGCTCACGATCCGCCGCCCTGCACCTGAATTCACGGCCGAGGCCGTCGTGAACGGCGAGTTCAAGACGATCTCGCTCTCAGACTACAAGGGCAAGTACGTCGTGCTCTTCTTCTACCCGCTCGACTTTACGTTCGTGTGCCCGACCGAGATCTGCGCGTTCAGCGACCGCATCGAGGACTTCAAGAAGCTCAACGTCGAAGTCATTGGCTGCTCGATCGACTCGAAGTTCTCGCACCTCGCGTGGATCAACACGCCGCGCAAGAAGGGCGGGCTCGGTCCCATGAACATCCCGCTCATTGGCGACGTGAGCAAGGACGTTGCGACCAAGTACGAAGTGCTCGTGCAGGACGGCGCAGGCGACATTGGCGTAGCGTTCCGCGGTCTCTTCATCATCGACAAGGAGGGCATCTTGCGCCAGATCACGATCAACGACTTGCCCATTGGCCGGAACGTCGACGAAGTGCTGCGCTTGATCGAAGCGTTCCAGTTCAACGAAGAGCACGGCGAAGTGTGCCCAGCGGGCTGGAAGAAGGGCAGCAAGGGCATGACTGCGAACCCGAAGGACTCGCTCAAGTACTTTGAGACGCTCGACGAGCCGTCGGCGAAGAAGCGCAAGGCCGACGAGTAGACAAGCCGATCCATTTGCGTGCAACGTGTGTGTGCGAAGGCAGCTCTCTGTCGCCGTCCAACGCACGTTGTGTCTATCATATTACGCACTCTGCTCTCTCTCTCTCTCTCTCGTGTCTTGTCCTTGCATCCTGCTCATGCTCAAGTCAATGCGTCGCCTCGGTCGTTGCCACCCATGTCCGATCGTTCGTGCGCAAAACACAGCCAGACCACCACTCTGTCGACACCAGAGTGATGGTCTGTGCAAGTTGAAGCGACCGGCAACCAGCGATTCCGCACTCTGCCGCGAGGCACACACCGCGATATGAACTGGATGACAAGCGGTCGCCACCGTGCGCTCAGTACGCGCCATGCGCGCAAGAAGCGGCTGCAGATGCAGCTCCCAGCGCACGTCCAGCGCGAGAGCGAGCGGCGTCGCTTGCAGCAGCGACCGTATCACTCAGGTGCTGGCCACAGCAGTGCACTTGCGCTTCCAGTACCGATGCAAGTGGTGCCCGAGCGCCGAGCACGACGCGACAGCGACTGCACATCGGATGCACCGTGGTACATCTTGCCAGTGCTTGATACAGAGGAGTCGCAAGGTGTGAGCTAGTGTGTGGGAGCCGTCACAGACCGCCTCGTTGACGCAAGCGCTAACGACCTGTGTGTGCATTGCGCAGACATCCACATGCTCGAGTTCGGGCGAACTCGCACAGCAGAGAGAGCTGCAGCGTCGACACGAACTGACGCGCTTGACGTGGCGGTGCTGCAAGAGCCGCGTGCGAGTGCCATCTCGTCGCATCAAGTCGATTGTGAGAGTGTGCCACCACGACGCCACGAAGCCAAGACACAGAGCAGCGCCGACCAGCGATGCGTCTTCACGCCAGTGAAGCCAGCGAAGCACAAGCGCGCAAGCCGAGACAGCTACATGCTGTCTCGCACGTCTGCTCGACCACGTCTGCTTCCGGACCGCAACATCCTCCTTGTCAAGTGCGTGCGCGATTGCGGATGGCTCGCACGATGCTACTGATGACATTGACAAGCGCCTCCCTCCGTGTATAGCGATGGCGAGCGCGTGAATCGACTCGACTACAACGACACCGTACCAGCAGCAAGCTCACTTGGTCGTGCAAGTGCCGGCCACTTCGGCGACGCATGGGCAAGAGGTCCAAGAGCAGGCGAACACAACAGCAGCAGCAGGTCAAGTCCTGAACGCTCCATGGTATCCACAGACAAGTTGGTCGCACTCCCCAGCTGGAGCGATCGTGTCCAGACGACATCGTCCAGTGGCAGCATAGTTGCCGATTCGATGAAGCGAGGCTTCGCTAAGTCGATGACGCATCTTCCCGATTGCGGCAAACATGAAGACTGGACGGAGTCGCGATCTGCTACTTCCGTCGCGTCGACCCATGCTCCGACGTTTGCAAGCGATCGACTAGTCACCAGTGACCGTGGTGAATCGTATGCGACTGGGCACACCTGGAGCTCGCTGAAAGACCGTGCTCGGCATGACGCTGCGGTCGTCAACGCACCGACGCGCGACTGCATGGTTGATCCTCAAGACGGCAGCTCGACTTCGTCCCAAGACAGCGTCGTCTGGAACTGCCCGCCACCGAACTGGCAGCACCAAATGCTTCGACTGCTGCACGAACGAGCGAGTCCGCTGCAATCGACTTCGTCTCCCGAGAGCGTTGTGGGTAGCACGTTTGCACCAATGCCATCGCTGGTGTCTTCAACACTCACGGGACTTCGCGGTACGTGGACGGTCGTTGATGCGAGAGTGGCTGTGTGCGCATGCGGAAGATAGAGCTCTCACTGTGCTCGTTCACTCTTGGTAGCGGCGACACCAAAGAGAACACTGGACGCAGCTGAGAACTGCCACGGCCCAGCGCATGACGAATCACAAGACAGTCGACGCTTACACACAGAGTCTTCAGCAGCTCACAAGCTCACTCCCCGATGGACGATGGCGTCCAGAACCGAGAAGATCTTTGCAAACGTCGAGCAGTTTGACAAGCGCCACGACGCAGCTGATCTTGACTGCGCTGTTCGAGAGATGACAGGCATCGCCATCTACTTTGCGTCGCTTGTCAAGTGCTACGAGATCGACGCCGCCAGTCAGTCATCATCGTGTACGCACGCGTGTCATGCGAGTCCACGGCTGCTCGGAATGCTGCAAATGAACTGACTGGCACTGACTCTGACACATGCTCCTGCAGGTGTTTGATGCGAACAGTGATCGCCTCTTGAGCGAGAACCACTAGCTGTCTACTGTCTAGAGCACCAGCATCAGCACCAGCCACAGTACCACTCTACACGACTGGCTGGCTGACACGGCACTGCACCACACACGCTAGCAGAAGTGCCACACTCCACTCGACTCTGCAGCTACTCACTTGTCGCCTTGGAACATCGTCGCGAGCGACTTCTTGTTCACTTTCCCCATCGCGTTCTTCGGGATCTCGGCCACGACAAAGTACGCTCGCGGCGCCGCGTAGTCTGCGAGGTGCGACTTGACGAACGCAGTCAGCGGAGGATCGAACTGCTCGGGCCGCTCAAGCGACGGCGTCGCGGATGATCGGATCACGCTCGCGACGACTTGGCCCCACTTGTCGTCTGCGAGACCAAACACGGCGCACTCTTGCACTTGCGGGTGTGTGAGCAAGACGCGCTCGACGTCGAGTGCCGAGATCTTGTACCCTGCGCTCTTGATGATGTCGGCGCTCGCGCGGCCGCGGATCCGGAAGCTCGCGTGCGCGTTGCTGAACTGTGCAATGTCGCCGGTCTTGAACCAGCCGTCGGCGTCAAACTCCTTTGCCGTCGCGTCCGGTTTGTTCCAGTACTCGCGGAAGACTGCCGGTCCCTTCACGCGCAGTTCGCCTTCGCGCTCGGATCTCATGTCGATCTCTTCGTCCGTGTCCGAGTCCACGAGCCGCACTGAGACGCTCGGGAATGGCTGACCGACGTACCCGAAGTGGCGCTCGCCGTGCAGCGCGTTCGTGAGCACCATCCCGAGCTCCGTCATGCCGTAGCGCTCGAGGAGCTGCTGGCCCGTGAGCGCTTGCCAGCGATCGAGGATCGACACGGGGCACGCCATTGACCCGCTGATCGCGACGCGGAGACTCTGAGCCGCGCGCACGGCGTCGTCGAGCGCAAATGGCTGCTCATGGGCACCGTCGCGTGCTCGTTCGGCTTGCAAGCGCTCGATCTCTTCGAGCAGCAGCATGTACACAGTCGGCACGGCCATGAGCATTGTCACAGGCTTGTTTGATCTCGACGACGCTGCGAGCTTGGACCAAATCAGCGGCGGCTGCGCCGATGGGAGGAACTCGAGCGACCCACCCGCGTAGTGGATGCAGAGCAAGTTGTTGAGGATGCCGTGGACGTGGTGGAGCGGCAGGAAGTGGAGCAAGTGGTCGTCCTGCGACATTGCCCACGACGACACGACGTCGTGGATCTGCGCCGTGACGTTTGCGTGCGTCGCGACGACGCCTTTCGGCCGTCCGGTCGTGCCGCTCGTGTAGACAATGTGCGCGTCAGGCGAGCGGACATCGCGCGTGTCGAGCCACGTGCGAATCGCTGCGACGTCGTTGCTCGAGAGGGCCTCTCGCTTGCTCGGTTGTTCACATGAGGACATGGCTGGGAGTGCGTGGATGTGCACTGGTACGTGACCACTCGCGCCGCTCGTCGGTAGTGCTGCGATGAAGTCGCGGAGTGGATGCGACGCTGTGAACGACGCGCTTGCGACCAGGAGCGCAGCACCCGAGTCTGCGAGAATGTACTCGAGCTCATCGACTGGATGGCGCGGATGTAGTGGCACGGCGATCGCACCTGCGAGCCAGATCGCCCACTGAATGACAACGTACGACGCGCCGCGCTCGCCGAGGAACGCGATGCGCGGCTGGCGACTGCTGTCGCTGCTGCGTTCGTTGTCACGTAGTGCGAGCGCGAGTTCGTCGCGCAGTGCGAGCGCGTGCGTGAGCAGCTCTGCGTACGTCCACGCACGTACGTGGCTGTCGTTCGTGGACGCAGTTGGGATCGGCTGCAATGGCGACTCGAAGAGCGCGACCAAGTGCTGGTGCTCGAGCACGCGCTCAAAGAAGTGCGGCGGCGATGTTGGTGGTGGCGGAGCAGTCGAGACGACTCGAAGCTGCTGCTGCATGTCTAGCGCAAGACGCTGTGTCGCGCGCAGCGGCGATGCTGTACGGAGTAGCGCCGCATGACTGGAGCGTACACGGCGAGCAAGCGCGAGCATCGAGACGAGTAGGAGCGATGGAGCAAGAATGACAAGCGAATCTTGCAGCTTCAAGCGAAGGCTCACTTTGCGACATTCCTATCCATGTAGTGCGTAATGTATGTTTCTCTGCGAATCGGCGCCACGCACATGCACTTTGCAGGACTCGAGCATGCAACAGCAGAGGGTGTGGTGGTGGCGCCATTTTCATCTCGTTCCCGCGCTCTTGGCGGTTGCAAGCGCACTAGGCTCGCGCTCTTCTCGCTCGCGACGACAGCCGCAACGTATCAGTAGTCACGAGCATGGCGCACCGCAATAGCCGAGGCGGTGGCAACAACGGCGGCAACCAGTACCGCCGCGCCATGTCTGGCGGCTCCGCGTGGGCTCGCAGCTCGCAAGGTGCGCGTGCGAATGCCCAGGCAACGCGCGGCGGGAGCCGGAGCATGACCGAAGCGAAGCAGTACATGCTCAAGAAAGGCGATGCGTTGGACCAGAAGTTTGGCTTCCACTTGCTCCCGTCGCTCTTGGAGCAAGAGGAGCAAGACAGCAGCAGTGCCACTGGTGGTGGCAGCAATGCCGACAGCAGTAGCACCGCGAATGCCACTGGCGCAGAGCGCGACCCGAAGCTCGGGTGGCTCCTCAACCTCCGCGCCTGCTCGATCTTGGACCCGACCGAGGGCAAGTTCGAAGTGAGCGCCGTGGAGCTCTACTTCCTCGAGCAGGACGGCAAAGCGTTCAAGACGCGCGTGATCTACCAGCCGTACCTGTACGTCCGGCCCGAGGAGAACCGGTCGCAAGAGGTCATTGCGTACTGCCTCCGCAAGTTCGACGGCCTCGTTGCGAAGGCCGAGCGCGTCTTGAAAGAAGATCTCGACCTGCCGAACCACTTGAGCGGCAAGAAGGCAGTGTACGTCAAGCTCAGCTTCTTCACGGTCTCGGACCTCGTGACTGTGAAGCAAGCGCTCGCGCCAGTGGTTGAGAAGAACCAGCAGCAGCAGCAAGCGCGGCAAGCGTACGAGCTCCAAGGCCGTAGCCGCGAGGACCCCATGCACGACGACGATGCTGCGTTCAGCAGCGACGCGACGCTCTCGCGCGCGGGCATGGACGAGAGCGCGTCCGCGCTCCTCGAGCTCCGCGAGTACGACGTACCGTACGCCATGCGCGTCGCGATCGACCTGAACATCCGCGTCGGCGCGTGGTATCACGTCGCGCACGACCCGACAGCGCCGTACGCACCTTCGGCCATCACGCGCTTGCCCGACATGGTCGACAAAGCCGAGCCAGTGGTGTGTGCGTTTGACATTGAGACGACGAAGCTCCCGCTCAAGTTCCCCGACGCGGCGTTCGACCAGATCTACATGATCTCGTACATGATCGATCGGCAGGGCTACTTGATCGTGAACCGCGAGTTCGTGTCCGAGGACATCCAGGACTTTGAGTACACGCCCAAGGGCGACTACCCCGGGCCGTTCACGGTCTTTAACGAAGCGACCGAAGCCAACTTGATCCAGCGCTTCTTTGACCACGTCGTGGACGTCCAGCCGCACATCTTCGTGACGTACAACGGCGACTTCTTTGACTGGCCGTTCCTCGACGCGCGGGCCAAGGTCCACGGCATCAACATGGCCGACGAGATCGGCATCGCGCTCGATCTCCGCAGCGGCGAGTACCGCGGCCGCTCGAGCGTCCACATGGACGCGTTCTGCTGGGTCAAGCGCGACTCGTACTTGCCGCAGGGGAGTCAAGGGCTCAAAGCCGTGACCAAGTACAAGCTCGGGTACGACCCTGTTGAAGTCGACGCCGAGGACATGCTCGCCCTCGCGCGCGACGAGCCGCTCAAGATGGCGTCGTACTCGGTCTCGGACGCTGTCGCGACGTTCTACCTCTACGACAAGTACGTCCACTTGTTCGTCTTCTCGCTCTGTACGATCATTCCGCTCGGGAGCGAAGATGTGCTCCGGAAAGGCTCGGGGACGCTTTGTGAAGCGCTCCTCATGGTCGAAGCGTTCAACGGCAGCATCATCTGTCCAAACAAGCAGAGCTCCGCCGCGACGGAGACGTTCTTTAAAGGCCACCTCGTCGAGAGCGAGACGTACGTCGGCGGCCACGTCGAGTGCCTCGAGTCCGGCGTCTTCCGCGCAGACTTTGACTACGACTTTAGCCTCGTCCCGAGCGCGTTCCAGCAGCTCATGGACAACATCGACCGCGACTTGCGCTTCGCACTCACGGTCGAGATGGAGCTCGCACTCGACAGCGTCGCAAACTACGACGACGTCCGGTCGCAGATCGTCGCGCAGCTCGCAGCACTCCGAGACCGCCCAGCGCGCAAGGAAAAGCCGCTGATCTACCACTTGGATGTCGCGGCGATGTACCCCAACATCATCCTCACGAACCGCCTCCAGCCATGTGCGATCGTGAACGAAGCCGACTGCGCCGCGTGTGTATTCAACACCGAGTGCGGCAAGACCGCGGTTGGTCGCGCCGATGCGTCGTGCCAGCGCGACATGGACTGGGTCTGGCGCGGCGACTACTACCCAGCGACGCGGCCCGAGTACTACTCGATCAAGACGCAGCTCGAGTACGAGAACTTTCCAGTTGGGCCACAGGGCGGGAACGTCGCCACGGGTCCGAGCAAAGCGCCGTCGTCTAGCACCGATAGCGGCCCTGGCGCGGCGGCGACGCGCATGGTGCCGTTCGGGCAGCTCCACCACGAGCGCCAAGAGCTCTTGCTCAAGCAGCGCTTCAAGAGCTACTGCTCGAGCGTGTACAAGAAGACAAAGATCACCGAGCAGCAGACGCGCTCGGCGACCGTGTGCATGCGCGAGAACCCGTTCTACGTCAACACGGTCCGCGCGTTCCGCGACCGGCGGTACGACTACAAGTCGCTCACGAAGACGTGGAAGAAGAAGCAGGCGCAAGCCGAAGCGCAGCACGACCTGCTCGCAAAGATCGAAGCGCAGAACAAGTGCCTCGTGTACGACTCGCTCCAGCTCGCGCACAAGTGCATCCTCAACTCGTTCTACGGCTACGTCATGCGCAAAGGCGCGCGGTGGCACTCGATGGAGATGGCCGGCATTGTCACGAACACGGGCTCGAACATCATCACTGGCGCGCGGGAGCTCGTGGAGCAGATTGGTCGCCCGCTCGAGCTCGATACCGACGGCATCTGGGCGATCTTGCCGGCGTCGTTCCCCGAGACGTTTGCGTTCAAGCTCGTGGATGGGACCTCCCGGACGATCTCGTACCCGTGCGTGATGCTCAACGCCGACGTCCAGGCAAAGTTCACGAACCCGCAATACCACGAGCTCGACCCTGCGACGGGGACATACGTGACGCGACCCGAGTGCTCGATCCTGTTTGAAGTCGACGGCCCGTACAAAGCCATGGTCCTCCCGGCGTCGACGGAAGAAGGTCGGCTGCTCAAGAAGCGCTACGCCGTGTTCAACTTTGACCACTCGCTCGCGGAGCTCAAGGGCTTTGAGCTCAAGCGCCGCGGCGAGCTCCAGCTCATCAAAGCGTTCCAGTCCCAGGTCTTTGACTGCTTCCTCGACGGCACGACGCTCGACGAGTGCTACGCCTCGGTGGCCAAGTGCGCGAACCGGTGGCTCGACGTGATCGACACGAAAGGCAAAGCAATGGACGACGAAGAGCTCATGGAGCTCATCACAGAGAACAAGAGCATGTCTGGCAAGCTCGACGAGTACGAAGGGCAAAAGTCGACGTCGATCACGACGGCGAAGCGCTTGAGCGAGTTCCTGGGCGAGAGCATGGTCAAAGACCGCGGCCTCACGTGCAAGATGATCATCGCCGCCAAGCCGTACGGCGAGAAAGTGACCGAGCGCGCGATCCCAACGGCGATCTTTGCGACCGAGGACGCCGTGAAGCGCCACTTCCTCAAGAAGTGGCTCAAAGACCCCAACTTGCAGGACTTTGACATCCGCACGATCCTCGACTGGGACTACTACCGCGGCCGCTTTGCGTCGACGATCCAGAAGATTATCTCGCTGCCGGCAGCGTTCCAGAACGTGAAGAACCCCGTGCCGCGCATTGAGCTCCCGGACTGGATGCGCAAGCAAGTGCGCGAGAAAAACGCCAAGCACCAGCAAGGGTCGCTCACGAAGTTTGTCGTCAAGTCGAAAGCAGGCGACGGCGGCAGTGGCAGTGGCGACTACATTGCCGATATGATCGACATGGAGGACTTGATGGCGGGCAAGACGCCGGGTGCGAAAGCCACGGCGCCGCTGACCAAGCGCAAGCGGGCGGAGGCAGGCGACGATGACAGTAGCAGCGCTGCTGGTGCGCGTGCCTCAGACGCGAGCGACGCACTGGACAGCGACGCAGCGATGCCACTCGCGCCTGTGAAGCTCGGCGACGCGCCGTTTGTCGACTGGCTCCGGAACCGCAAGGCAAAATGGAAGTCGTTGCTCGTGAAGCGCAAGCGCCTGCGTGACGAGCGCGCGCGGAGCGTCGCTGGGCTCAACAGCTCCATGCTCGAGCTCGGGAGTGGGTCGCTCGGCCCTAGCGCCAAGCGCCATCAGTCTGCTGCTGCGACGCGTGGCGGCACGGGCGTTGGCATTGGCATGGAGAACTTTGTGCTCCACACTGCGAGCGCGTTGCACCGCGAGCACTGGCAGATCGTCGAAGTGCAGCAAGAGCAGGACGGGCACTTCACGATGTGGGTCATCACGACGCACACGCAGATGCTCCATCGCATCACGCTCAAGATGCCGCGCGTGTTCTACGTCGCGTGCGACGACGCCGATAGCCACGTGTTTGCCACGCTGCCACTTGCGTCGCGCCGCGTCCTGCGGATCCTACCGCACGGTTCGTCCAAGCCGCAGTCCGTGGTCGAGATCATGGTGAGCGAGCAGCAGTTCCAGCAGCACCAGAAAGAGATGTACCAGATCCTGAACGACCCCGTCGTGAAAGGCGTGTACGAGCTCCAGGTCTCGGCGCTCACGCGCGCCGTCTGCAGTCTCGGCTGCGTCGTCAAGGTCGTGAACCCGCATCACTCGGGCACGACGCAAGAGTACGAGCTGAGCGACTTGCAGTTCCAGTCGACGGCGCAAGTGCCGTACTTGGTCGACGTCTACCACGGCCCGAGTGGCGGCGCTGGCAGCCAGACCGCAGCGCCGCTGCTCCGGCGCGTGCTGCTCTACTTTGCTCAACAGCGGAACCGCGCGATCCTCGGTCTCGTGGTCGTGACTGACGACGTCGATGGAACTGCGACAGTAGAGCACTGCGACGGCGACGCCACGGTGTGGTACGTCGACCCGGTCTCGACTGTCCGGTCGCGCGGCACGGAGCTCCAGCAGTACTTTGACGAGCTCGTGCAGCAGCAGCACGCAGCAGCAGCAGGCGCTGACACCGGCGACGATCGCAGTGACCGCCCGAGTCTCCAGCGCTGTGCGTTCACGACGCACGTGGTGAAGACTGTCCAAGACGCGTTCGCGGGCGTGAACACTGCGCTCGCGCGGCTGCACAAGCAGAGCACGAGCAAGCCGACGATCGTCGTGGCGCAGACGTGCATTGCGTCGAGCAAGCGCTTGCGCGAGAAGATCCAGGGCCTGCACAGCTTTCCCATGGCGATGCTGCCGTGGAACGAAGACGACACGCTCTTCCCCGCGCTCACGTGGCGCAAGCTCTTGGGCGAGAAGTTTGTGCTCCGGACGCTCGAGATGGCGACGTACTTCCAAGAAGTCCTCGACTGCGCGCGGTATGCGCACTTGCCAGTCGGGAACTTCACGGGCGACCACTCGATCGCGATCCTCGACACGCTCTACTCGCGCATCTTGAGCAAGCACAAGCACGCGTGGTGGCACTCGCCGAGCTCGATGCCTGACCTCGGCGGCAAAGAGCAGGAGCAGTACCAGCACTTGTTTAGCAACTCGCTCTTGCTCGGCAATGCGCGCAGCGGCACGCGTGGCGCCAACGCTCGTGCAGCGAGCACGGCGCACCGCACCGACACGTCCGCAGTCGTGTGCGAGCGAGGGTCGTACACCGACATCTGCGTCGAGCTCGAGCTCGATGGGCTCGCAGTGAATGCGATCCTCGTGGCCTTGCAGATCCAGAGCATCGAAGGCATTGGCGGCGCCGGCGGCGGGTCGCACCAGATGGAGATTGACTTTGACGCCGACGGCCCGAGCGCGAGCGCCGCAGCTGCAAGTGACGCCGAGGAGCCGTGCCAAGAGGCGTTCCGGCTCCTCCGCGTCCTCGTCACGACGCTCTTCAAAGACTTCCTCGCGAGCCGGAACAAGTTTGCCGACCACTTGCTCCAGCAGCTCTATCGCTGGGTCTGCTCCCCAAGTGCGCTGTGCTACGACCCAGCGCTCCATGCCATGGTGAAGCGCCTCATGGAGAAGCTCTTTCTCCAGCTCCTCGCAGAGCTCCGGCGCCTCGGGAGCCACGTCGTGTACGCAGACTTGAGCAAGATCGTGCTCTGTACGAAGAAGACCGACATGCGCAACGCCGAGACGTACTTGCAGTTCATCCTCCAGACCGTGCTCGCGAACGAGCTCTTCCAAGTCCTGAGCTTCCGGCCGACCAAGTACTTTGCGCACCTCCTGTTCCTCGACGCGGAGAACTACGGCGGCGTTCTGCTCAAGACTGTGAGCGACGCGAGCGACGGCGTCGATGATGAT
Organism: Globisporangium parvum; assembly: GCA_023333885.1. Taxonomy (NCBI): domain Eukaryota; phylum Oomycota; class Peronosporomycetes; order Pythiales; family Pythiaceae; genus Globisporangium; species Globisporangium parvum. The sequence continues at coordinate 16,723 of JAASFT010000186.1, forward strand.
GGAGGCGACGACGACGACGACGACACTGCTGCGGACAAGCCGCTCGAGATTGTGTCGCACTGGAACATTGCCAACTACTTGCCCAAAGGCATTGACGAGTACTTCCTCCTCCTCGTCGGGCAGTTCATTCGCCGCCGCGCCGAGTTCCAGCAGCGCGCGCGCGCGAGAGCCCGTGCGAACGGACCGAGCCACGCAGTCGACCAGGACACGAATCTCGACGATGACGACGGCCAGGACGCCGATGCCGGCGAGACGAAGCTCAGTCCGCTCGCGACGTACTCGCAGCGCCTCGTCGCGACGTACTTTGCCGACAAGCTCTTGCGCATTGTGCCCGAGATCCAGTCGTACAACATGGACAGCAGCAGCTTCCCCGTCTTTGCGGGCTCGCACGTGCGCATGGCGCACCCGGCGCTCGAGCTCGTGAAGTTTGTCGCGGCCGTGTTTGCGCTCGAGCCGAGCGTCGAGGCCCCGCTCGGGAAGATGAAGCGCACGCTCCTGAAGCTCCTGCACGTGAGCGAGTTTGCCGACGACGCGCAGTTTGTGAACCCGTCGCTGTCGTTCGCAGTCCCCGACGTGATCTGCCTCTGCTGCAACCTCTGCCGCTCCGTTGACCTCTGTCGCGACCCGCAGCTCTTTAAAGGCTCGTCGTCCTCGCGGCGCGCACGCAGTGCGAGCGACCTCGGCGCGGACACGGACGATCGCACCGAGGACGCAGAGGCGAGCGGCGCGTCGCCGTGGCACTGCCCGCGCTGCTTTGCGCTCTACGACAAGCACGCGTTCGAGCGCCGGCTCGTGGAGATGGTCGAAGCGCAGTCGGTGCAGTACCAGCTCCAGGACCTGTACTGCCGCAAGTGCCACCTCCCCGCGGAGCACAAGATGCGCGAGTACTGCGCGTGCTCGGGCACGTACGCCGTGCTCCCTGGCGCCCGCGACGAGCTGCTCGAGACGCTGCGGATCTTGCGGCGCATTGCGCAGCAGCACGGCTTTGACTGGCTGCTCGAGACCGTCGAGCGCCTCGAGTGGACGCAGCAGCAGTAGGCAGTAGGCAGTCGTAGCACCGTCAGGTCGTACGTGGTAGGACGTTGTGCGTGCTGCATCACTGCTGAGGCGCACGCTCCTAGGATCGAAGCCATGCACGCCGCACCTCTCGCTCTCGTCGTGGCGCTCGTGCTGCCGCAGTGTGTGTGTGTGTGTGATGCCCTCTCTCGATACTCCAGCGATGTGCTTCGCGACACGTAGAGAGCCGAGTACGCGCGTGTGTGATCATGCGAAGATGCTCGACAGGACGCAATGCTGCGGCAGTCGCGTTCAGGCCGAGTCGACACGGTGGCGCTGCTGCGCGTCTACTCTGCTCGCTTCAGATGCGCAATACCGAGACGTGCGCACAGAGCTCGGAGCTCGCTGAGCGCCGCTTGTCGGACGGACGGCGGAGGATCTGCACGTGCGGGTGTGTCCCATCGCTGCTGCTACTGCTGTGGAGGAAGCCAACGCCCATGCACGGCGTGGAGAATGCAGCACCGAGTTGCACTGCGAGCCGCAATGGCTCGCCAGCCGCCGCCGTGTCTTGCTCGCGGCGCTGCTGGTCGTCTGCGAGTGGCGCGACCGCGACCGCGAGGACGCCGCCTTCGATCGGCTCGCCGCCGTTCTCTTCGCGTCCGGCGTCAAACGCTTTGCTACGCATCCGTACGCACCAACGAGAGATCACAGCGCACCGCCGTGTCTACAGGTCAGTTGGCGTCCTCGAGTCCACTCTGTCGTGGGGTGACCTACTGCCAGACCGACGACGCGCTGGGTGGACGTACCGGAACGCGCGCTCCAGGTTCGGCGACCGCGACTTGCGCAGCGCGCGTGCGAGGTGCGAGACGAAGCCGCTGCGCACAAAGTGCTCGCCGCGACCAGTGCACGCGACGGCGTAGCCACTGCGAGCGCCGTCTCGCCTGCTGCTCGTGGCCTCAGTCCGGCGACTGCGCTTGCGCGTCACTGACGGACGATCGGACTGCGCGTTCGCTGCGTCGCAGCCCATGCGCGGACCACCGGCGAGACCGACGCGACCTGGGACTTTGTACGCAATGCCGCCGCTCGAGAGCGCCGCAGCGACGTTGCCACGGTGGTCAATGCAGATCGCACCGACTGTGTCAAGGAGCTGCTCCGTCGCATCGTCCATGCTCGAGTAGGTGGCTGGGCTCGCGCTGGTCAATAGACCGCCTGGCTCCGTCGATACAGCGTCGCGTGGCTCGCTCGCAGCGCAGAAGCGCGCGTGCCACTTGCGCCAGCTCGCAGCAGCACGCGGTGTGACTTGGTACGTCGCGAGATCGCTATCGCTGTCCGCTGTCTCAATGCCAAACTGCATGGCGAGCGTCCGCGCGTGCTCGCCAACGACGACAAGCGGCGCTTGGCGGTTGAATGCAAACGCACGAGTGCTAGCGACAGTGGCGCTGTCGCCATGCGCAGTGACACGCGCTGCTTGCTCCAGGAGCGCATGGGCGAGCGAACTGGGCTCAGAGACGCCCCGTACGTTTGCACATGCACTCACGAAGCGCGTCTTGCCGCATGCGACGCTCGCTTCGCATTCGACATGGCCGTGCTCCGTGAGGTTTGCACCGAGCCCAGCATTCGTGCGCTCGTCGCGCTCAAACACGCGGAGCATGCGACTCGCGACCAGCGCAGCGTGCGAGCACGATGGTGCGGTCTCTGCATCGCCGCTGCTGCTTGCGGACGCGTGCTCAAGCTGCACTAGCAGGTCGGCGCCGCTCTGTAGCGCGCGCTGCATGAGCGCGAGGAACGCAGCGTCGTCGCTCGCGCTGTAGCGTCCAGCGCCAGCGTGAACCGCTACGAGCCATCCCATGGATGTGTACGACACCGCTCTCAATGGCTTTTGAGTCAGAGATGGTCGTCATCAACAAAAGAATCGAAGCTCAACTTGAATGGAATATGTGGAAGCCATACTCTTTTGATGATTCAATTTGGCGTGGGAGTCGACTGGCGACGTCGACGTTCGCAGCGTCGTGCAGGCAGTGTCTGTCGTCCAAGCCGTGCAGGTCGGCTCCAAGCTCGTCGTGTCAGCCAGTGCCTGTCGACGGTCGTCGCCAGAGCGAACGACCAAGAAGTTACCCGACAACGACGAAGGAGCCAACTCACATTGTCGGTCGGCTCGGAGCTGAAGTATGCGGACTACCACGACGCCGAGCTCTGGAGCTCTGGAGCTGGAAGTGGTCGATCGAGTCGTGTGTCGGCTCTTGAGCCTTGGTGCTGATAGACGACACTGAGTGAGCACGACAAGGGAACGAAGGGCCTCGGTTCCTCGCAACCCTGCGAGACCTCGCGAGGTCCCAGCTATCCTCTCAGCACCGAGGCTCCACCACCACTGCTTGCCTTGAACGCTGCTGAGACGTGATACTTGAGGTCTTCATCCAAGCGCGAGCGCGACCACCACTTTCGTGCTCCGACAACCATTCTGAAGCGCCACTGCATGTGCTTGGACGGACACCAAACGCAGTTCGTACGCCTGCTCGATCGCTCTCGAGTGACCTCCTCACTTCGCAACGCGCTGACGTTCACGCAAGCTTCGAGCGCGGGGCGACATAGCATCCCCATGTCCGTCGTCCAGACCGAGTGGCGCTTTGACATGAAGGGAACGCCACTGGCGACCCATCGCATCGACGAAGCAGCGATGCGCGTGCGCGCGGTGACCCAAAGCGAAGCGATTGCACGCACTGAGACGCTACGGCCGCAGCTAGAAGCGCTCCTCTCGCGTAGCCTTGCGGCCATGAGTGACGCCCCCGTGACAGCTACGCACCTCACAGCCACGATCTTCGAGCCATCGCCTCTCGACCAAGGCGACGAGGAGCGCCTCGAAAAGCACAGTGTTGTGTTCCTCGCCTACTGGACGACCGACAAGCTTGAGTCCCGCATCCTCGGGTTCGCTCGAGTCTATCAAGACCCGCAGCTGCGCGCACTCGTCAGCACAGCGCTCGTGGCCGACCTCGCACTGAGCGAGCAGCAGCGCGAGGCCGTGCAGCGCGCGCTCTTTCACACCACGCAGTCTGTCGGCGAGACGCTGACGCTCGAGCTCCTGACGACGAAGCGCGCCAAGGCAGCGCTCAGTGACGCGAAGAGCGAGTCAGCGCCGACGTCCCAAGGGTTCTACCGAAGCTTGTTCATGGAGTCTGACTTTGCGAAGAAGCTCCTGACAGAGCACGCGTTTGTCGATGAGCTGGATCGCCTCGAGATGCGCAAGGACGTGACGCCTGTCGATGCGAGCGAGCCAGTGTTCCCAGACGACGTCGAGATCAAGTCGCTCGACCTGAGCGACCTCGCGTCACTCAAGCAGTTCTACAATGTCCTCAAGATGGCGTTCGACCCATCGGCTCCGACGTTCGAGGCTTGGGCGATCCACTACCCGCAGCAGCCGCGCTTCGCCCCTGAGCTCAGCTTTGCGGCGTGGAGCAAAGCAACCAACGAGCCTGTCGCGGTGGTTGCGATCGAGCGCATTGTCGCGGGCGAGGGCGGCGGCGACGACGAAGTGAACGCCGTGTTTGTCACGAGCGCGAAGCTGCTCGCGCACGTGCAGCGCATGGGCACTGATGGCGCGGACGCAGACCCAGCGAGCTCGCCTGCACTCGCGTTCGCTGCCGACTATGACGAGAAGAAGGCAGCGATCGCCCAGCAAGCGACTGTCGCGTACGTCTGCGGTGCTGCAACGAAAGCCGAGTACCGCGGCAAGGGACTGTCGAGCAGCTTGCTACGCCATGCGTTCCGCGTCGCAGCTGCGAAGTCGCCGCTGCGCGAGATCACACTCGGGACGGACGCCGCGAACACGAGCGCAGTGCGCGCGTACCAGCGCGCGGGGATGGTCGTGACAAAGACGTTTAGCACTGGTAGCTTCGTTGTGAAGCATGTCTCGCTGTCGTCGTAGCAAAGTCGTGCGCGCAGACAGCTCGTGGGTGAGCCGAGACGATGGAGAGCGCATTGAACGACCTTGAGGTCGGTGGAGCTCCAGACACGATGATCAGCAACAAATGAATCGAACATCCCAGTTGAATGGGTTATGTAATATGGAAACTGTATTGAAGCACCTGCGAGCCTCCAGTGCTTCGCGTCACGGGAGCACGAGCAACAGGCGGACGGACTCGCAGGACGCGCAGACAGAGGGAAGGAGGAGACTGCGCAGAGGTGGCGACGGTAATCAGCGCAGACTGCGCGGCGTGGGGCTCGAGTGCGTGGCGACGAGTCGAAGCGCAGATCACGCTCTCAAGCGCACCGCACTTGCTGGATCGCCACTCGCTGGGACTCGACGAATCGAATTGGGTCCAGTTCGCCACACACGACATCGCCGGCTAGTTTTCAGGCTCATCCAGGAACACGTCTGGTGCCTGTGTCGGTGCCTCAGTAGGCGCTTCGGTCGGAGCCTCGGTAGGTGCCTCGGTAGGTGCACTGGTAGGCGCCTCGGTTGGAGTCTCGGTCGTCGGCGCTGGCGTCGGGTCTCCGGCGTCCGGTGACGACTTGGCGCTGCCGCGCATGCCGCTCCCTGAGCCACTGCCAGAGCCACTGCCGTTGCCACCGGACGACGCAGGCGTTGGCTCTTCAGGCTGAACGTCGCACGAGTCGTGGATCTCTTTCTTGCACTTCTCCGTGTCCGACTTGAAGAGGCACCACGCGTTCGCGCGGACGCTGCACCAGCCGTTCTTGACCGAGCCCCAGCCAAACCGCGCCTCCAAAGCGCTGGGCGTCGCGCTCCCAGTGCCGTGCATGTTCAGCGCCATCGTGTGCACAGCTGCAGTCTCGTTCTTGTCAGCGATCATCTCGACTGCGACAACCGACGCGGCGACGAGCGCAACAGTGCTGACGACGCCAACAAGCGTGCGCAGCGCCTGTTTGCGGCGCGACTGCGAGAGTCCTTCGACGACGTACGTCGGGACTTGCTGCTCCTCGAGCAGCGTGATCGCCTCTTCGCGCGCATGCTGCTCTGTCGTGTGAATCATCGTTGCTCACTCGCTCGCGCTTGGAGCAACAGAGCCGTGTGCGTCCGCTGAAGCGAAAGCTGCAATGATCACGACGAGAGCAGCAGGTCGATCATGGCGAGTGTCTAGAACGTGTCGTATTGATGAATGACCATCGAGGATCGTGTTTCGATGGACTCGAACCGCGAGCGAATTTGATATACGTCCATCGTTTTTTCACGATCGTTTCGTTCGTTTCGAAACGATCGTTTGCGTAAAACCGCGCCAATATTTGTCCAGACGGGCAGATTTGTCCAACTTTCGAGCCATTTGCTGTTGGCACGAGGACAGCCGGATTTGGTTTGCGTAGAAACGGTCATGTTTTAAATAGGAAATGGCTCGAAAGTTGGACAAATCTGCCCGCCTGGACAAATATTGGTGCGGTTTTACGCAATTTGTCGCGCGATGATTGGCTGAAATGGGCAAAAAAGCGGTTCTATCGCGTGCGACTCTTTGATTTCGCGACTCTCCAGAGTCTCTCTTGTTGGAGAGTCTCTTTGGAGAGTCGCGCGCGCAATCGCATTCAACGGAGCTGTTTCAAACAGTGACGTTTGAAAAGATCGCGACTTTTCGACCGCGACGTTTGAAAAGTTCGCGACGAAAAGATTTTGCAATTTTTTGAAAAATACCGTGTCCATAAAACCCTTTCTTGATTTGTATTTTTGTTGAAAAATCCTGCCTAAATAACCCAAACCCAAACCAATCGACCAAAAGACAATAACCAACTTTGTATTAACCACACCACCGTCGCATCGTGTCTGGTCACGCGTGGTTTGGAGCCGCACGATCTGCTCAAGCGCGACGCTTCATGTTGTGTTGACTCCCTTGTTTTTGTCACTATCAAGTCGTGCAAGACTGGAGATCGCGAAAGTGCCAAAAGCAAGTGCGTGAGACCCTCCATTATCTCACTATCGAATCCAGCGTGGAAGCCGACAGCCATACAAAGCACAAGTCAGTGCACAGCCTTCGACATCTTCCTTACGTTAAGATAGTGACAAAATCCAGGTCCTTTACGCCACCAGCAGCTCCAAGTCGCTTCCTCCCCACTTCATGACACGGCGAAGCGGCGAGCGCGAGATCAACGATGGCGAACGCGCGGTTGCGCATGGCGCGACAAGCCGGCAAGCGCCGACGCACGAGCGACGCGCAATCGGTAGACCAGGACGTGCGCGAGGCGCACAGCGAAACGAGCGCGCAAAACGAGTCCGAGACGGCTCGGAACGAGCTGGAGACGCCGACCAGTGATGTTCGCGATGCCGTGCACGACGCGTTCCTGGACCAGAAACGCGCGATCGAAGAGCGCTTGCACGCCCTCACGCTCGGGAAACCCCTGGCGCGGCTCCCAGAGCCCGGTTTCGACGTCAACAACGTCCGTTTGCAGCGCACGCATCGCGACTTCTTGCTCCAAGAGATGGTGCGTCCTGCGTCTCGTGCTCCTGCGGCCGTCTTCGTGCGTGCTAGCGTCACGCACTCGGCTCACACACTGGCTGTGCATGTGCGTATGTGATGTGTGTGGCTAGGAGTGGATGGCCGCAGACTTTGCGCAGGAGCGCAAGTGGCGCCTCAAGTCTGCGCGCACGCTCGCTGTCTCGCTCGCCAACTACCACAGCAAGCAGGCGACGCGCGCTGTGCGGCAGCAAAAGGTACTGATCGGTGTATGCCGGAATAGTCGCCCCGTCGGGGGTACTATTCCATCGCACGACCGACCGAACGGACCTGACCTGACTCGATGGCCGCCTGCCGATGCCTCTGCACTAGCTCGAAGACGATGCGAAGCGCCGGCTTGCTGCGCGCATTGGCCGCGACGTGAAGAAGTTCTGGAGCAAGATCGACAAGATCATTAGCTACAAAGTCAAGCTCCAGGCCGACGAGCTCCGGAAAGCTGCGATGGACAAGCACTTGCAGCAGCTCGTTGCGCAGACGGAGCGGTACGCAGCAGCGCTCGCAACGACGTTCCAGGACGCGACGGCGAGCCGTGGCGCCGTCGACGCGGACCTGGTGCCGCCAGCGCAAGCGAGGCGAATCGACGACTCGAGTGCGCGCGAGCGGATACCGAGCAGCAGTCCAGAGTCGTTCGAGCGTCCTACGTCGACGACGACCGAAGTCCCTATCGACAGCAGTAGCAGCAGTGAGCCAGTTGTGGCGACAGCTCGCCGCCGCACGAACTCGGTTGCGACTGCAGACAGCGCACAAGGCGCGAGTGGCTCGGACGACGACTCGGACTTTGCAATGGCGTCCGACGGCGACGACCCGGTCGACGACGAGAGCTCGATCGCACTCGCGGACGCACAAGCGACACGAGCGGACGTGGATGAAGAGATGGCGCTGCTCGCGCAAGACCAAGAGCTCTCGGTCGACGAGCTCCGAGCGCAGTACGCGCGTGCGCTGGCGACCGAGAGTCCCAGCGACGCGAGTGGCAGTGACGCCGCACCGGCACGAGGACGCGCGAGCGAGAGCGACGACAACGACGGCGACTTTGAGCTCACGGACGGCGACGATGTCGACGATGAGCGCACGATCGCAGCTGCCGAAGCGCTGGACGCGAAGCAGAGCGACGTCGCAGACGAAGTCGCACTGCTCCAGGAAGAGAGCGCGCTCTCGATCGACGAGCTCCGAGCGCGGTACGCAGCTGCACTGGCATCCGACGCGAGCGACACCAGCGACGATGACGACGACGACGCAGCGCACCGGCGAGTCGACAGTGTCGCGAGTGACTCGGACGAGGACTTTCACGTCGAAGCGGACGAAGCAGACGACGAGAGTACGATCGCAGAGGCGGAGCGAACGCTCGGTCTGACGGCGCAGGACGTTGCGGATGAGCTGAGCGTGCTCCACGAAGAGAGCGAACTGTCGCTCGATGAGCTCCGCGCGCGGTACGCTCGACAGCGCGACGCAGTCGACGACAGCGACTGTGGCGAGAGCGAGGACGCGCGCCAGTCCGCGACCCACGACGCCTCTGCCAGTGCTGTGAGTGCGGGCGATGGTCTCACGGCCGCTGTCCAAGACGTCGAGCCCGAGCGATCGTCTGTTGTGTCGCTCGCTCCGCCTCCGCCTCGTGCTCCGCCAAGCGTCCCAACACCGACCGGCTTCGAGCGTCCGTACTTGCTCACATCTCGCCTCGCGCTGCGCGAGTACCAGCAAGCGGGCGTGAACTGGCTCGTGAGCATGTGCGAACAGCGCATCAACGGCATCCTCGCTGACGAAATGGGCCTTGGGAAGACGATCCAGACGATCACGCTCTTAGCGCACTTGGCGTGCGCGCGCGGGCTCTGGGGTCCGCACTTGATCGTCGTGCCCACGAGCTGTCTCGTGAACTGGGAGATGGAGTTCAAGCGCTGGTGCCCCGCGTTCAAAGTCCTGACGTACTTTGGGTCGGCGAAGCGCCGGAAAGCGCTGCGCCAAGGCTGGTCCAAGCCGAATGCGTTCCAAGTGTGCATCACGAGCTACCAGCTCGCGGTCCAGGACGCGCACTGCTTCAAGCGCAAGAAGTGGTACTACGTCATCCTCGACGAAGCGCACAACATCAAGAACTGGAAGAGCCTCCGGTGGCAAACGCTCTTGACGTTCCACTCGCAGCGGCGCTTGCTCTTGACCGGCACGCCGCTGCAGAACAACATCCTCGAGCTCTGGTCGCTCATGCACTTCCTCATGCCCCACGTCTTTGCGTCCCGACGCGAGTTCACGTACTGGTTCCAGACGCCGCTCACCGCCATGGTCGAAGGCGACGCGGACGTGAACAGCAGTCTCGTGACGAAGCTCCACGGCATCATCCGCCCGTTTGTGCTCCGGCGCCTCAAGCACGACGTTGCAAAGCAGCTCCCCGGCAAGTTTGAGCACGTCGTGACCTGCAAGCTCTCGAAGCGCCAGCGCTTCTTGTACGAGGACTTCATTGCGCGGAGCAGCACGCGCCGCGCCATGTCTGGCCACACCGGTACGAACGTCATGAGCATGATGAACGTCCTCATGCAGCTCCGCAAAGTGTGCAATCACCCGGATCTGTTTGAGCCGCGGCCGATCGCGTCGCCGCTCGACGTCCCCGCGCTGCAGCTCGACGTCCCAAGTCGCTGTGCGTTCCTGCTCGACACGCTCGTGAACCGCGAAGGAGCGGGCGCCACGGTGCCGTACTGGCGCCACGGAGCGAACTTCCCCAACATGGAGCTCGCCGGCTACACCAAGCACGCGTCGCAGCGCTGGCGCGCGCTCTACTACTACGACGTGAACGCGCCGCTGCCGCCCGAGACGCGCGTGAGCGATGCGACTGAGACGCAGTATGCGAGCCAGCGCGACGTCCTAGCGCGCCTTGTGCAGCTCGCACACGCTCGGACGCAGTACTGGCAGCGCAAGCGCGCCGCGGTCGCACACACGAGTCGCCTGCGCGTTGAGCTCGCAGACGAGCCGGTGTTTGGCCACGACGTCGTGCGCGTCTGTACGCTCCCAGTCTTCATTTCGCCTGCGATGGACGTCCACGTGCAGCGCGCCGCGCCGCGCGCGTGCGACTGGCGCGCGCAGTCTCCCGCGCTCCACGCGATGGTCCGCTCGCCCGAGAGCCGCGTCGCCGACCTCACGCCGATCGTCACGCGCGCAGTGTGCTACGTCCCGAGAGCGCGCGCTCGGCCAGTCGCAGTGGCGTACACTGGCCGTGGCTTTGCGCCAACGGCGGGGCGTGCCACTGCGTTTGCCCTCTCGCGCAAGCGCGAGCTTGAGCGCCTGGAGCAGACGCACGTGGCGCCGATCGCGCGCGCGTGCCTCGCCGTCTACTACGACGCGTTCAAGCGCACGCAGCTGTTCTTCCCCGACAAGCGCCTCGTGCAGTTTGACTGCGGGAAGCTCCAGCAGCTCGCCGCGCTCTTGCGCGAGCTCAAGCGCGGGCACCACCGGTGCTTGATCTTCACGCAGATGAGCTCGATGCTCAACATCCTCGAGGTCTTTCTCAACATCCACGGGTGCGTCGGTCGTCAGTGTGGGTGTGGGTGTATGGGTTGGGTCCACATGTGGGGCTTTGCGTCGTCTCGACGGGAGTGGGTTTAATGGGTTATTCGGCTCACACTCACCGCGTGCGTGTGTGTGTGTGTGTCTCTCTCGGTCTGTCGGTAGCCACACGTACTTTCGCCTCGATGGGTCGACGAAGGTCGAGAAGCGGCAGGCGCTCATGGACCGATTCAACCGCGACGACAAGATCTTTTGCTTCATCCTCTCGACGCGCAGCGGCGGGCTTGGGATCAACTTGACCGGCGCGGACTCGGTCATTTTCTACGACTCGGACTGGAACCCTGCGATGGACGCGCAGGCGCAGGACCGCGCGCATCGCATTGGGCAGACGCGCGACGTGCACATCTACCGCCTCGTGAGTGAGCACACGGTCGAAGAGAACATCTTGAAGAAAGCGCAGCAGAAGCGCCACCTCGACTTCCTCGTCATGGCCGAAGGGCAGTTCACGACCGACTTCTTCTCGAAAGCGAGCCTCCGCGCGCTCGTGACTGGGAGCGACGCAGTGCCCGAGGACCACGAGGTCACGCACGACGACAGCGGCAATCGGGCAGAGGACGGCGCGAGTCGTCGGTCGAGTGGCAGCCGGGACGACGACGAGCCGAACGAACTGTCGATCGAAGCGCTGGAAGACGCGATGGCGCAGTTGGAAGACGAAGACGACGTCGTTGCGATGCACGGCGCCAAGGCCGAGGTCATGTCGGAGCAGCGCGAGTTTGACGAAGAGACGACGGCGGCACCAGCAGCGACTGGTTCAGGCAGCAGCAGCAGCACCGCAAAGACTCTGGCGGCGGCAAGGCGCAAGCAGCAGCAGCAGCGAGCGGGAGAAGGAGGCGTCAAGGGACTCGAGAGCAGACGCGCGTCGCTGTCAGCGATGCGACCGTCGACGCCGTCGTCCATGTCTGTGAACAGCTCGATCAGTGGCCGCGACGACGACGACGACGACGAGGGCAACGGAGGCGACTTGGAGAGTGTCGATGGCTCCACAGGCGAGCTCGACGACGCGAATGCAAGTGGTGACACGAGCGACCTCGACCCGAGCCACGCAGGCGATGAGGCGATAGCAGACGACGGCTTGAGCGACCACGACCGTGTCTCGAGCGACGACGACGACGACTCGGACGACTCGATGGATGATGCCGACGATGCCGAAGATGATGACGGCGCCACTGCGTCGGCTCGTCGAGGCGCGAGTCGCAAGCGCAAGCGGTCGGCGTCGAGCACCCGTGGCGCCAAGACGCCGCGCCGCCGCACGACGAGTGCGAGTGCCGCACTAGCGCAGGAGCGCGCGACAGCGAAAGCGCGCGAGAAGCAGCGCGAAGTCGAAGAGGAGCGCAAGCTCCAGGCGTGGAAAGACTCGGTGTCGTCGCTCCAGGGCTTTGAAGACTCGCTCAACCCCGTGGATCGATACGCGCTGCACTTTCGCGAGCAGATCGACCCGCTCTACGCGTACGTCCCGACTGCTGCGGCCATTGAGAGCTACTTTGCGAGCCAGCACGCGCCGATCGACGCTGCGAAGATCGACGAGGACAAGATGCGCGAAGAAGCGGCGCTGATCGCAGACGGCGAGCTCATTGCTGGGATCATGGACGGCGACACGGTCGAGGCCACGAGCTCCGCTCTGGACAGCCGGAGCCGTGCGCATGCGCACCGCGCACTGTACAAGAAAGAGCGCGCGCACGTGCACTCGGAGCGCCGGCGCCGCATGCTCACAGGCGCGGCGTGGGAGCTCAAGAAGTGCGCGTTGACGAACCATCCGTTCTACTACAACGTCGACACGCGCGAAGCGAGCTGGGACCCACCGGCAGTCTGGGCGACGAACGCCGAGCTCGCGCAGACGCGCGCACGCGGGTTCGCAGGCTTGATGCCAACGGTCCTGCTCGCAGTCATGAAGTACTTGGCGCCGTATCCCGACCGCGTCACGACGCAGTTGGTCTGCACGACCTGGTGCGACGCCGCGCGCCACGCGAGTCTAAGTGTCCGCGTGAGTGCGAGCGACCTCGTGCTGCGCGGCGCGACGCTGTCGGACGTCTTGACTGGCGTCGTCCGCGGCGAGACCGTGCTCTTTGGCTCAGGCGTGTACGAAGTCGCTGACGTCGTTGAGATTGCGACGCCGATCAAGCTCCTCGCGGCGCCAGACGCCCACGTCGAGCTGCAGATGACGACTGCGCGCGCGCAGCTCCGGTGGACAGCGCGCGGCGGCATGCTCTGCGGCTTTCACATCACGCGGCAGCGCCACACTGACGACGAGCGCCGTCCTACCAGTCGTGCTAGTGGCGACAACACGACTGACGCCGTAGGTGCCACGGCTGTGCCAGACGCTCGAAAGCGCGCGAGCGATTCGTCGACGACCAACTGGCAGCACTTGCTCCACGTCGTCCAGGGTGGCCACGTTCGCGTCCTGTACTGTGACTTTGACGGCAGTCACGTTGGGAATGCGTGCGTCGCTGTGTCTGGGAGTCCGCAGAGCCGCGCGATCTTGGTGCACAACCGGATCTACCACGGCGGGAGCTCCGGCGTGTTGGTGGCACAGGGCGACCTCGTGATGGTGCTCAACAGCGTGTACGCCAACGCGCACTCGGGCATCACCGTCCTCGCTGGCAACGCCATGCTCCGGCGGAACAAGGTCGAGCGCAACGGCCGCTTTGGCATTCGCCTGCTCTACCACGCGAACAACGTGATTGTCGAAGAGAACGTCCTCGAGAGCCACCCGTGCGGCAACATTGACGTCGAGAACTCTGGCCGCCGCTTCGTCGTGCGCTGGAACGAGATGGCGACCAAGGACGAGCCAGAGGACTTGCCGCATGCGCACGGCACGCTGCGGCTCACGACGTTTGGGATCGTCGAGCGCGAAGTGCCGCGTCCGCCGAGCAAGCGCTCGAGTGCGGCGACAGGCTCGACACTGGCGACTGCACTCGGAGCAAGCAGTATTGGTGCTACTGCGACTGGTCCAGTGCCTGACGTCCGAGCGCACGACGTCAAGACGCCGATGACAACTGCAAGCAGTGGCGCCATTGCTCCACTTCGCACTACGACCACGCTGTCGGCTGTGGCGTCTGCGGTCTCTGTCGTCAAGACGGAGCCGTCAGTGCCGCCACGTGCAACCGCAGGAGCTCCAGGGGATGCCGCAGTCCCATCAGCGCCGTCGATGTCTAGTGCCGAGACCGCCGAGGCGAGTAGCAACGCGAGTCACGCGCCTCTTGGTACGGCTAGTGCGTCGACATTGCAGCCGGCGGCATGTGCGCTGTCCTCTCGACCGAGTCCTGCAAAGCCAGCAGAGCTCAAGCCAGGCGCCTGTGGTCCCAAGACGACGCTCACCGCTCCGAGTGCTGGAGCGAGCGCTCTCGTATCTGCGAGTCTAGACGCCCAGTCACGCACGTCCGTCGCCGCTGCAGCTCTGACTGTGGCACGACCGCCAACGGCGACGACAGCGCCAAGTGGGTCTGGCGCAGCACCAGATGCAGCGGCAGCAGCTCTCGTCCGAACGTCCGAGGCGGCGTCCGACCAGCAGGCGCCGCAGCGCGTGAAGCTCAAGCGCAAGCGC
>JAASFT010000187.1:0-31185 GCA_023333885.1 Globisporangium parvum
TAAGTACGACACAGCACAGCGGACGCCTGATTTGTGGCCTCACCTGATTTCTGACGACCAGGGTCGTCTAATCAGGAGCTCACTAATTAGGATAGCTCCCTCACTTTCGCCACTATATCAGTTTCCAATACAAAAACCTCCGAGTTGAAAATACCGAGTTCAGCGCAGACCTCCTGCGCCTCACCCACACGCTTCCTCGTAAGACCACGTGCAAGACACGGTCACGGAGCCCACTCCCGTGACACAAGGACACAGTGGCCTGGAGCTACTCTGGGCCAGTTGTCGCAACGAGCCAAACTTGTTCAGACACTGGAGTAGCAGCATGATCTCCGTCGTCGCGACTGTACTTGCAAAGCGTGGGAAGTACATATCATCGCGACATCGATTGGACAACACGAGGCTGTCACCGTCGATTCCAATGTCGTTGTCCGCGCAATCACGTTTCGGACGACCATATGTGGGACAGCGCCAGTGGCAGAACAAAACGTCCCAGCGGCGAAGACATCGTTCACGCGTTATATATCGATGTGTTTGTGGTTGGGAAAGCGAGGCGCAATCACCCGAGTGCGCGACAGAGGAATTGAGCGCATCGATCGTCGCAAAACCACTGAACCTAAGTGTAGTTGTGCATTGCGCTCATCTTTACATGCGTGAATGCAGGAGCAATGTTTGAGCTCATGGCTGTTCGAGCCCGTCTTGCGCAGGTAGCACATCGGTTGGCAGGGCGATCACGACGTCAAAAAAGACACGACGCTCCATCGTTTCGCTCAAGAGCAGCTGCATCGCGCTCGCAAGCGTCTGGGTCGACATCGTGCTTGAAAATGCCTTCAAATACAAAGAGGTAGTCGTGGCAACACGTATGTCTCGACTCGGTATCGTTGATGAGCAAATCCGATTGCGAGAAAATGACGCTGTCGAGTTTGCACACGCCAAAGTATTGATGAGTGTCGGCGACGGTTTCCAGATGTACGTGGTGTATGCAGCACGCGGTTGATCGATAGTGTGTGCAAGCAATTGGGGCACAACCGAACGACTTGTACTGAGCAAATGAATGATCTCGATGAAGCCGACACACTTGAATGCGAGTACCTAGTCGGCATGTGTCCATTCGATTGAAAAATACTGTGTCTTGTAGCGTGCCGACCAATCAACCAGCAAGTATTCTATTATTCTATTATTCGCTATCTAGACACAAAGCATGTCTCGATATCGAAATATTGTATAAATATTGTTCACTCTAGATTCGATATTGATATGCACCGGCAATAGTTTGGTCCGAATGAATGGTGTAGCAAATGGTATAGGACTGCTCTTGCCTCAATTTGAAACGAGGATCAAAAAGTGATGTCAAAATGATGACCGAAGAAGTTCACAAACAGAACGAACTTCCATTGACAAAAAGACAGCTGTACTATGACGCTCGTGATAAAAGTGTTTCAGTACATCATATTGTCCATTCACTTCATCTGTGAGTGCTCGTTTGTGCTCTCTCTATCTGTGACTTTGCTACGCGATCCCTTGATTTACGCACTATCGGTTCGATCTAATATCTTTTGACGTGCAAACGTCACGACACGAGCGACCATGCTCTTCGCGCTCTTCGCTGCGTTGGCGTTGGCGTTGGTGTTGGCGGTCGGCGCGCCGGCGCAGCACGACTCTCTCGCTGCGAATGAGCCACTTGCACGACAGCACACGTCACCGTGGCTGCTGCACGATCCAGGCTTCCCAGTACTTGTGCACGTGTCGCCGTTCGGTGACGAGTCCTGGACAGATGAACTCATCCGGAAGCAAGATGCGCAGCGCGTGCTGCAGCTCCCGTCGTCGTTGCTTAACCTCACAGTCGTGCTGCCGAGCATTCACAACTTGACCGACGTGCGCGTCGTGATCTCGATCTTCAAGCCGAGCGACAGTCGCAGCAGCAGCAGTGGTGATGACAGTGAGTCAACCGAGTTCGAGCTCCTCGCCGATACGCAAGTGCAGTACGCGCGGTCGTATCGTTTGGACATGCGGCACGCCGCTGACCAAGTCGTCGTGCGCGCGTACATTGAAGGCAGCGTCGGACGCATGCCAGACGGTGCTGACGCGAAAGCGCGCGCGTTCTTCGTGCGCTCAGTCGCTCTTGCGCCGTCCGAGGCGCACTATGTCCTCTGCGATCCTGCAGCTGCAGATACAGCAACAGCAGACGCGCGTGACGCCACCGAGCAAGTACGCGTCGTTCCGCCGGCGAACATGCCGTCGAGTCTCTGCCGGCAGTTCACGATGAACGGCCGCGTGCCCGTGCGCAAGTGGTACTTGGACGACCAGACCAACGCCGAGCAGTCGTACGCACCGAGAACGACTGCGTTCATCGACGCGCTCATCATGCGCGCACGCGCTCGCGAGCAGTTCTACTACGGCGCAACCGACGCGCACCTCTACGCAGCGCTCGACGAGTACCCGATCACGGACCAGCACGTGCTCATCATCGGCAGCACGACGCCGTGGTACGAGAGCATCTGTCTCGCGCGCGGCGCCGCGTCGTGCACGACGATCGACTACAACCGCGTGCAGTACGACCACCCGAAGCTCCGGACGTTCACGCTCGCCGAGTTCGCAGCAGCAGTCGCACGCGGCGCGGCGCCGCAGCACTTTGACGCGATCCTGTCCATCTCGTCGTTCGAGCACGACGGTCTCGGACGGTACGGCGACCCGCTCGCGCCTGACGCTGACCTCGCTGCGATGGAGAGCACGCTGCAGTACGCGCACGCGACGACACGCCTCTTTCTCGCGGTGCCAGTTGGCCCCGACTGTCTCGTCTGGAACGCCCAGCGCATCTACGGACCGCTGCGCCTGCCGCTGCTCGTGCAGTCGTGGCACCTCGTCGAGAGCTTCGGGTTCGAGACGAGCGACTTCACGGCGCCGTTCACACTCGGGCACCAGCCGATCTTTGTGCTCGAGCCGCATGCGCCAGCAGCAGCTCACGACGCGCGGACTGAGTTGTGAGAGTGAGTGAGACCAGCAGAGGCAGAAGCAGCGCGTGGTGAAGCAGTTGCATTGAGTTTGAACACGTGGCGCTGTCCACAGGCGCTCGCTCGCTCTTGTGCTCTCACTGATAGACGCACTGCTCGATCGCCTCTGATCTTGTCGCTGAACTGTCGACCGCATCGTCACTTTCGCGTGCGCGCGCGCGCGCGAGAGAGAGAGAGAGAGAACGAGAGAGCGGACGCGAGGGACGCGCTCGAGACGCTTGGACTACGCAAAGCGGCGCGTCCACTCGGCCGCTGCAGCCAGCACAACAGAGAGAGAGAGAGAGAGAGAGTCACCCCACAGACGTCAATATCCTCGACAAGCAGCGCCAAGAGCAGCAGCAGTAGTCGCACAAGCAGCACGCACCCGTCCGCACAGCGCCTGCTTCATCAGTCTTCCAGTGGTCGGCCACGTCGTTCGCGAGCGGGTCGTCCGGGTTCGGCGCCGAGAGCAGCGCCTGGATGCTCAGGAGCACCGTGCGGATCTGCAGCGCCGGCGACCACTTGTCCTTGAGGATGTCGAGGCAGATGCGGCCGAGTTTGTCGATGTTCGGGTGGTAGATGCGCGTGAGGAAGCGCACTTTCGGCGGCGCCATCGGGTAGTCGGCCGGCAGGAACAGCTCGAGCTTGAAGATGCCGTCTGCACGCGTAGGGCGCAAGGTGTGAGGCGTCATGCTTGGCCACGAGAGGGGGGACAGTGGGAAAGAGAGAGAGACGTACTCTCGTATGGAGACGACTGGGGACCGGCGATCACGACCTGGAAGTAGCGCAAGTTGTCTTCGTACGGCGTGGCGCTGATGCCCGCGACTGCCATGTACATCGGAGGCATGTGTGTGTGAGTGAGCGAAGCGTGTCCATTTGCGCTCCAAGTCAAGCAAGGTCATTCATGGCTGTACCTGGCTCAGCCAGCAAGCGCTGGGTCTCCTGTCAATGGTCAATGGTGTTGTGTGAAAGGGGAATCGCGTGAGCTCAAGCAGCAACGAGACGACAGTGAGATGCCCAACAAGAGCGAGCGATGGACGCACTTTGACGATGCGGCGGGGCAGAGCGCTCGCCATGGCTTCTCCTCCTCCTCGTGCTTTGTGCGCTTCTTGGTCGTGCAGCGACAGCAGCGATATGCTCGCGCGTCTTGCGTTCTGTGTGTGTGTGTGTGTGTGAGAAGTCGAGAGCGAGATCTTGCCTTCAGTATACTATACTGGCCAGCGAGCCATGAAGAGTCCGATAGTGCGAAAAGCAAGGGACGCCATCGAGCTGCAGGTATTGAACGCATAGTGATGAAATCGCGGCTCTCTCCACTTTGCTATACACACGTCGTGTTTTGCTATATGCACGTTGCACTCGCTTTTCATTTCAGTCCAATCCTACTTGATTTTTGTAGCATCCTGATCGACAGTATTTGTGGGCATCATGCACTTGCCATTTGTATGTGAGAAAGTGAAGCCATCGCGTGTTGTCAAGTTGAAGTCGAGTGCAATGGCGCACGAGTGAGTTCTCAAGGAGAGAGCTGCTTGCAGTGCGAGCACATACACCACGCTCTCCAGATTGCAATGGACTAATTTGTATGGACTTGATGGTAGCTGGTCTTCCTCATCGACTATCGATCGCGCGCGCGCTCTGCAACGCAAGATGCACATACACCACGCTCTTCAGAGTACAATGGGCGACAGAAGACTCCACTCGCAACCACGCACGTTCAAACAGGAAAACGCTACACAGCAAAAGCACAACGTGAGATTCCGAAACGCACTCGCGCTATTCTTGACTCGACGGCCAGAATAGCGCATTCGCGCGAGTGACTCGAGAGTGACCGACTCGACGGCTCGTTGGCACGCAGCAGTAGCAGCATCAGCGGCAGCAGTAGTCGCTGCGCACTACGCAGCAGCACGAGCACGCGCGCATCGCGCGAGCGGATGCGTCTGGAGACTCGCGTGAACTAGTAACGCACGTAAACAGCAGCAGTCTCGCCACCAGCTCTGGTCGGCACCACGATGGGCGACTTTGGCGACATTGACGACTTCAATGACCACGCCGTGCAGGGCAAGCCCATCAAGGCGTACAAGAACGGCCACTTTGAGAACCCCAAAGGTGCGTGCGCATCTGTGCAGTCCTCCGTCACATCATTCGCCATCCTCATCGATCACACTTGTATGCCTACTGTGCGTATGTGTGCATCAGTACTCTTTGTGCAGCACCACTGGACGTGGGATGAGTTCCTCTGCGCAGCGTCGCAGCGGCTCGAGATGGTGCCGATGGCGTCACGCGTGTTCAACGCCGACGGTATGAGCAAGCGCCTCCCTTTGGTTCTGCTCGCACTCACTGACACATCGCCACGCACTCTCACACACACACTGCAGGCGCGGAGATCGACGACATCATGTGCATCGAAGAGAACGACATGTTCTTCTTCTCCACTGGCCGCTCGTTCAAAGCGCCATCGTCTGGGAAAGAGGACGCGCAGAGCAGCTCGGACGAGAAGTTTGCGACAGTCGTCGGCGGCTACAAGGTCACGACGCCCCTCGGACGCGGCGGCTTTGGCGAAGTCCGTCTCGGCGTCCACCAGCTCACGAACGACAAAGTCGCGCTCAAGTTCATCCTCGTGCGTGCTTGCGCTGGTGCTTGTGCTGTAGCAGTCGCTGAGCGCTGGCGACTGACGGACTGACTCCGCTGGATCTGTATAGAAAAGCGAGATGGGGTCGCTCGGTGACGTCGAGCGCACGACAACAGAGATCCAGTGCCTCACGGTACGCTCACTGGCGTGCGCAAGCTGCTCAATGGCGCTGCTGACGCTCGCTCTGATGTGTAGGCGCTGAACCACCCGAGCATTATCAAGCTCCTGCGTGTGATCAACGAGCCGAACCACGTCGTCCTCGTGTTTGAGCTCCTCGAAGGGTACGCTTCGCGTTCGCTTGTTGGGACGACAGCGCTGGTTTGTACTTGGCAACGGAGTCTCATGCACGCGCTCTGCCTCTGAATGACAATGGTGACCTGTTTCACTACCTGAAGAACCTCCCGGCCGGCGGGCTCGCGGAAGAGGTCGGCGCGTCCGTGTTCTCGCAGATCCTCGCAGG
Source organism: Globisporangium parvum (assembly GCA_023333885.1). Classification (NCBI taxonomy): domain Eukaryota; phylum Oomycota; class Peronosporomycetes; order Pythiales; family Pythiaceae; genus Globisporangium; species Globisporangium parvum. The sequence goes on from JAASFT010000187.1 coordinate 6,074, forward strand.
CGTCGGGTACGCGCACAACCAGCACATCTGCCACCGCGACCTCAAGCTCGAGAACATCCTCTTGCCAAAGTGCGTTGCTCTAGCTCTCGAGGACTCCTGTCCATGTCCTCGTCATGCCTACGATCGCCATGGCTGACTCCTACTTGCCTTGCCTCCCTCAGCAAGAACGACATTGCGACTGTCAAGATCGCCGACTTTGGACTGAGCGACTTCTACAAACCCGGTACGCCGCTCGCTGCTGCTGCTGCTGCTGCGTGAGTGCATGGGGTTGAGAACGCAGCCGCACACGTCACCTGACGACTCTGACTGCGCCTGACTGTCTACCTCCAGGCGCGATGATGAAGACGAGCTGCGGATCAATCTCGTACCTCGCGCCTGAGGTGTTTCGCGGCACGTCGAACGCAGGACCGCCGCTCGACGTCTGGAGTCTCGGTGTCATTCTCTTTGCGATCGTCTGCGGTCGCCTGCCGTTTGAAGGAAGCGACCTCGTGGGGACGAACCGACCGCGTGAGAACGTATGGAGAAGCACTCGCCCCGACCCGTCATGGGGGCGCTCACACCGACAGCCAAGGCGTCTGCAGCAGCGGCGTCGACAGCTGTGCCATCCGCGTCGTCGTCCACTGGTCCTGGCAACTTCAAGCGGAATGCGTCGTCGTCGACGAGCGGCAGCAGCTCGCGCGGCCGGCCGCGCCAGGGCACTGCGAACAGCAGCAGCGGCGACAAGTCGCACGCCGAACGCGCTGCCGCGCACGCTGGCGACGCGGAGCGACTGCCCGTGGCGCACCAGAAGACGACGCGGAGACGGTCGGACCAGCACCCGAGCGAGCACGACTTGCTCGGGGGCGAGAGCAGCAGCACGCGCAGTGGCATCGGCGGCAGCCATGCGCTCGACTCGATAGCGAAGAAGAGCCACGCGCACGGCGAGCTCGATTGATTTGCGAGAACAACGACGACAGACTCACTCACACGCTTCGCCGTTCGTTCGCACTCTCGCACTCTGTCCACCTGTGTCGCTACTGCTGGAACGCAAACGCACCGCCGCTGCTGCTGCTGCTGCTACTGGCAGTCTGCGCACTGTACGCACCGTTGCTGTGCATCATGCCATTGCCATTCGCCATCGCAAACTGCTGCTGCTGCATCCACTGCGCGTGGACCTGCGGGTTCATCACCATCATCTGCTGCTGTTGCTGCTGCATCGTGGCGTTGGTCGCCATGCCGTTCGCGTGCACCATCGGCATCATCATGGCGCCTGCTGGCACGAGCGCGCCATGCATTGAAGCGCCAGTGTGGTGGTGCATTGGCATCGCCATCACTGGCGTCGGCTGCTCCGACGATGCGCGCGCTTTCTGGAGGTCGTTCAGCGTCCGCTTCTCGGCCGCAGCGCCAGTCGCACTGTCTTTCTTCTTCTCGCTCGCGAGCGACTCGAGGTCGACGATGCTGTTCTCGGGCAGCAACGTCGTTGCAAACTGCTGCGTGCTGCTCTGCTCACTGCTGCTCGTTGCATCCTGGTGCGATGCCGATGCAAAGACCGACGGCTGCTGCGGCTGCGGCTGCTGGAACGAGTGCGCTGGGAAGCTCAAGCCTGCGAGGTCTGCAGCAACAGACAGCGAGGCACACACTACGAGTCAGTGGACCTGCACTGGACATCGCACAAAGACTACATACATGTTGCGTACCTTGCAGCGGATCGCCAAGCGTCGGCAACGAGTCAAACACTGACGGCTGGGCATTGCCACTCGCAGCTGGTGGAGCTGGATCAGCGTCAAAGCCGACGCCGAGCAGGTCGACTGTCGTTGCGGTCGCTTTCGCCGCCTTGGACGCTTTCCCACTGCGCTTCGTTGCCGTCGCTTTGTGGTTCTCTTTGTCCGACGCGTCCGACGACTCGACCGACTGGCGTCGACCGCGTGCTTTGGTCGATTTCGACGCTTTCGACACGCGCTTGCGGTCGTCCGTCGCTGGTGGCGGCGGCAACTTCGATGGGTCGAACGAGTACGCGTAGTTCGCATCTGCGACTGGCGCCGACGCTGCGCTCGCGCTCTTCTTTCGGCCTTTCGCCTTCGTCGCCTTCTTTGCTTTGACGTCGTGGTCGCTCGCACTGCTCGCCGAGTCGTCGTCGTCTTCCGAGTAGAACGCGTGCTTCTTGCTGCTGCTGCTCTTGCTGTGCTTGCGCGCCTTCGAGCTCTTGCTCCGGCGCTTGATCGCTGCCGAGTGGTCCGAGTCGCTCGCGTCCGACGACACGTCCGATGATCTGTCGGACGACGCGTCCGAGTCCGACTCGGACACGTGCTTGCTCTTGCTGCTCTTGCTGCTCTTGCTGCTCTTGTGCGCGTGTTTACTGCTCGTTGCGTCGCTCTTCTTCTTGGCGCGACGGCGCTCCTTGCGGTCGTCGTCTCGGTACCGCGAGTGCTGCTGCTGACTCGGTCGCGCAGCGGGCGACGACGACGAGTACGCGTGCGACGACAAGCTGCTGTGGTGGTTGCTGCTGTTGCCAAAGCCACTGCCGCCACTGTACTGGTCCGAGTACGCCTTTGGTCGCTCAGTCGCAAAGTCGTTCTGGTACGTCGTCGAGCCCGCAAAGCCACTGCTGCTGTAGCCGCCGCCACTGCTGCCGTTGGTGTTCGAGAACGACGACGACGACGAGCTGCGGATGTCCGCCATCCAGTTTGCGCGGCCGTCGTTGCGCGGCATGTACGGCGCGCCTTGGTCTGGGATCGTGTCGTGCGACGCGCCGCGCGCGAGCTTGCCGCCGTACTCGATCACTTTGCCACCGAGCCACTGGCCGCTCTCGAGGATCTTGTTCTTCCAGTCGCCATTGCCGCTGCCGTGGGTGCTGCTGCTGCCACCACCGCCGCCGCTGTAGTTGTCGTACATGCCACCGCTGCCGCTCTGCGCGAACCGATTGCGGTTGTGCAAGCTCCCGGCCGACGAGATGCTCGCGCCTTCAAACGACTTTTGCATCCACATGACGTCTGTGTGCGGTCGCTCGTGCTCGTGTTCGTGCTGCGCTAGCCGTCGATGTCGATGTCGTGCGCGTGGACTTGCGCGCGTGGACGAACGGAGCTGATGGGGGGAAATGCGCGAATGCTGGTCAGTGAGCAGCCGCGCAGATCTTCCTCGAACTTTTAGCGGTATATTCGCAAACCAGGTCAGCGAAAACGCATACTTTGACCGGTTTCCATGCCAGGCAAAGTGTCTTCCATACAAAACAACCTGTGACTGTACATTGAGACGCAACGCGACCCGCTAATCGTTGCACTCTAGCCGCAAAATTCAAAATGGAGGACGAGCGCACGCAGGAACAGCGGATGGCGGGCGGCGAGCAGGTGGCGGACGAGGAGCTGCGGCTGCTCGAGGCCATGACCGCCGTCTCGCGCGGCATGCAGCAGGTGCGTCCATGCCGGCGCGTCGTTGCGTAGTTCGTGCAAGTGCGTCTGCGCTAACGGTCGTGGCGACACGTGGGCTGCAGATGAACCACGTGCTCGGCACGCTCACGCGCCAGACCGTCGAGCTCTCGCAGGAGCTCGCAACCGCGGAGCGCCAAATGGTGCGTGCACTTGTCATGTCATCGCTCTCTGCATTGCCCAATCGCTATCGTACACCAACGCACGTATCCATACGCGAGCAGAACGCGCTGTACTTGCCGTTCCAAGCAGCGATCTACGAGATGCAGAGCAGCAGCATGAGCGAGACGCCCAAGTCCTCGCTGCCAGCAGCTCCAACACCGCATGCCACCATGGACGACGACGACGAGACCGAGCGATGAGGAGCGACTGTATCGCATTGCATAGACAACTCTCCAACCATCTCTCTCACTCTACGAGGCACGAGAGCAAAGGCGTTGTGTGTACTCGACGCGATCTCTCTCACACTAGTGACCACGGACTCGGCTCGCAATGGCTGCGATTGCCGCCGTCGTCGCTGTCCCAAAAGCGCACTCGGCTGCTTACTTGGGGCCGATCATGTCCTCCGGACGCACGAGGCGGTCAAACTCCTCGCCCGTGAGCAAGCCGAGCTCGATCGTGGCTTCCCGGAGCGTCGAGCCGTTCTTGTGCGCCGTCTTCGCGACCTTGGACGCGTTGTCGTACCCAATGTGCGGGTTCAGCGCCGTCACGAGCATGAGCGAGTTCTTCATGAGCTTGTCGATCGTCTCGCGGTTCGCCTCAATGCCCACGACGCAGTTGTCCGTGAACGCCACGGCCGAGTCGCCGAGCAAGCGGATCGACGACAGCAGGTTCGAGATCATCACGGGCTTGAACACGTTGAGCTCAAAGTGGCCGTTCGCGCCGCCGACCGTCACCGCCACGTGGTTTCCCATCACCTGCGCACACACCATCGTGATTGCCTCGCACTGCGTCGGGTTCACCTTGCCCGGCATGATCGACGACCCTGGCTCGTTCGCTGGGAGCGTGAGCTCGCCGAGCCCACTGCGCGGACCCGAGCCGAGGAACCGAATGTCGTTCGCGATCTTCATGATCGAGCACGCGATCGTGTTCATCGCACCGCTCGCTTCGACGACGGCGTCGTGCGCCGCGAGCGCCTCGAACTTGTTCGGTGCCGTCACGAACGGCAGCCCCGTCTCCTCCGCAATGATCTGCGCGATCTCGGCGTCGTAGCCCTTCGACGTGTTCAAGCCCGTGCCAACGGCCGTGCCGCCGAGCGCGAGCTTGTACAGGTTCGGCAGCACGGCCTCGACGCGGTGGATCGAGAGCGCGATCTGCTCGCGGTAGCCCGAGAACTCCTGTCCGAGCGTCAGCGGCGTCGCGTCCTGCGTGTGCGTGCGGCCAATCTTGATGATGTCGTCGAACTCCTGGACCTTCGCGTCGAGCGCGGCGTGGAGCTTGCGCAGACCGGGGAGGAGCACGCGGTGGATCTCCTGGACCGCAGCGATGTGCATCGCCGTCGGGAACGAGTCGTTCGACGACTGGCCCATGTTCACGTGGTCGTTCGGGTGCACCGGGTGCTTGCTCCCGAGCTTCCCGCCCGAGTACTCGATCGCGCGGTTCGAGATCACTTCGTTCGTGTTCATGTTCGACTGCGTGCCGGAGCCAGTCTGGAACACCACGAGCGGGAAGTGGTCGTCGAGCTTGCCCGCGATCACGTCGTCCGCGGCGCGGATGATCTGCTCCGCGATGCCGGCGTCGAGCTTGCCCTTCTGCACGTTGTACTTGGCCGCGCACTTCTTCACGACGCCGAACGCCTTGATCACTGGCAGCGGCATGCGCTCGCGCGGACCGCCGATCGGGAAGTTCTCGAGCGACCGCTGCGTCTGCGCACCCCAGTACTTGGAGCCGTCGACTTCGATCTCACCGATCGAGTCCGACTCGACGCGCACTGACGAGCTCGCGAAGCGCGCGTGCTTGAGCGCAGCGCTCGCGCGCGCCACGGCGGCGGTCGAGCGGGTCACGGACGAAAGCATGGTGAGGCGTAGCGAGCGAGCGAGGGCAGGAGCGATGGCGATGTGTGCGCGGAGCTGCAGGTGCCAGAATGACACACAATCCGAAGTGAGCAAAGTGAGCGTGAGGTCGACAAGCCTTTGGAAGAATTGCAAAATCGTCACCACTCTTTGACCTTCATTACTAAATTGATCACTCGACTTTTGAAAGGCTACGAATCCATTACAAAAGTATTCAACTATTGACACTTGCTTACTTTAATCAAGTGAAGTGACCCCTTGACGGCACTTCAATACAAATTTCAAGTCTAACGGGCATTTCTTCATATACATCTCCATAGTGCTATTTTCCGGACCACCCTCGCTTTCCTGTCCACATACGATACAAGCTTATTCGTTCCTATGACCTTTGTTTCCTGACTCTCATTTTCCTGTCCACATAATCAACACAAGGTTATTTGTTCCGAACCCATTGGCCATCTTCAAATGTGACGAATGTTTTCTTCACATTTCAACAAGCAACGTCGAGCAGCACCTCACATGCCGTGGCATGGCCTGCCGTGCGATCCAAGCTGCTCTTGGTGCACACGGGCGCCTATTCGTCATGCAAACGCAGACGCCTCCTTGGTGCGCATCCGCATTCGACAGTATCGGTCGACTGCGTGCGCTGCTGTCTGGCGCACGAGCGCACGATAGTGGCAGCGGTGTGCGTGCAGCGCGTCTTCTTGCGTTTGGAGGTCGCGCTCGTGCGCGCGCACTGCGCCGTTGCGCTCAAGCAAGACTTCGTTGAGCGCACTCACAGCATGCTTTGCAACGTCTGGTGCGGATGTCGCCACGCGCAGCTCCACTTGTGCGAGCGAGAAGCTCTGCCGCAGCGTAGTGCACACTGCTGCAATCCGTGCGGCTGTACTGGTGTCGTTGCTGCTGCTCGTCACCGCTGCTGCATCAGCGAGGCTATCACTCGTAGCTTGCGTGCGGATACGACCAAAGAGCAATGTTCGGATGCTCGGGTGTGCACTTGCAGCCTGGACGAGCGGGAGGATGCCTGATAGCGTAAAGCGATTGCCCGACTGCCAGTCCACAGACTGTCGTGTTAGTATCAACCGCAGCGCGATACACCGACACCACGAAGAGAGACGAACCAGATCAAGTCGCGAGAAGAGCCGACAGCGATGGAGCATGCGTGCAAACACGTGGACAGTGGCGTCGCCAAAGCCGTTGTTTCGGAGATCGAGGCTCTGGATGCGCGCGCTCCAGGCGATGCCCGAGACCAGAACGCCAATGTCGCAGTCACTCAGTGCGCAGTTGGCGAGCGAGAGGCTCTGGATCGCTGCGTAGTTTGCAAACGTGTAGTGCAAGAGACTCGCTGCGTGGCGCGTGATCGGCTGCAAGAGTCCGTTTGCAGTCGTGAGATGGATCGAGTTGGAGATGTGCACGTGCTGCAGCGGCGGTGATGTCGCTGCTGTCTGGCTCCGCAAGAGCATCGCAAGCGCTCGCATGCCCACGTCGCCAATGTTGTTGTCAACGACTGTGAGACTGCGCACGCTCGTGTTTGCCTGGAGCCCATGGAAGATACGCCTTGCGCCTTCTGCTGGCAGCGCGTTGCTCGCAAGTCGCAGTGCTGTGACAGAGCGGCTCGCTCGTAGTGCGCGTCCCAGGAGCTCAGCGTCCGCGATCGAGAGGTCGACGTTGTCAAAGTGGCACGTCTGCACTTGAAGACTCGAGTGCTCAATCTGCTCGACCTGCTGGAGCGTCTTACTGCGCTGGAGGCGCTGGGCGTTCCGACGCAAGTAGAACTCGATCTTCTTGAGCTGCTTGAGCGTCGCGCTATCGCCAGTCTCCGCATCACCATCGTCGTCGTCGCCGTTGCTCGCGTCCTGGTTACCATCGAGCTGGAGGCGCACAATTGCGTTGTTTGTCTGAAGCGCGTCTGCGAGCCGTCGGATGTCGCGGCCGCCAAGTCGGTTCTTGCGCAAGTCGAAGCGCATGTGTGGCGCCTGTGCAGCTTGGATCACTGCTGCGAGCTGCTCCGTGCTCGCTTCGTCGAGTTGGTTGGACGCGAGGCTGCACATGCGCATGTACAAGATGTGAAATGAGTGGGAAGAGCAGCGCAGAGTGCACATAGACACAGAGATCACACAAGAGACGCGCACTTGAGATCTGTGAGCTTAGATGTGTGCTCGGTCGCAGCTGATTGGAAGAACGAGACCCACGGTGCGAGCGAGTCGCACTGGAGTCCGCACTTGGCGAGCGAGAGACTCGTGAGTGCGCTGTTCTTTGCAAGTGAGGCTGCTAGGCAGCTCGCGCCATGCGCGTCGATCGCATTGCCAGAGAGGTCGACGTGCGTGAGCGTCGCGTTCTGCTCGAGAAAGTCTGCGAGCTGCACGACGAGGTTCGGCGTGAGTCCTGCGCTGCAGAGACGCAGTGTCGCGACGCTGCGGTCGCTCTCGATTGCGCGAAAGAGGGTTGCGAGCGCTTGCGCATCGAGCTTCTCGCTCGAGCGGCTCGCAGTCTTCGCAGTCTCGGCCATCGCCAGAGCAAGAAGCAGCGCACGACGACTGCTCAGATGGCTACATTCTGTGCGATCCAACACGATCGAAAACGCAAATCTGCGGATCGCCAACAGATCCGACGCGATGCATGTCACCGTGGTCGCGTCGCTGCTGTTGCTCCTTGCGCTCGTCCTCGTGCCCGATGGCCCGAGTAGCGCAGCAGCTGCGGCCGTAACGACAGCAGCGCAGCTATGGGCAGCAGCCCACAGCGAGTGGGCGTTCGAGCGCGTCGACGAGACGCTGGCGCTGCTGCTGCAGATCGAGCGCGTGGATCCAGATGACCCGATGCTGCCGATGGCGCTTGGCGCAGTCTACCAAAGCAAGGTACGACTCTCTGCGTGTACGCGTGTGCGAGTCTACGTGATCTACTGAGCTGTCTTATCACGTTAGCTCATACATCATGTGCGATGTGAGCGCATGCAGAAAGACTTTGAGAGCGCGCTTGGGATGTACCAGCGCGCGCTGCCTCGACTGAGCGAGAACGCCGACTTGCACGCAAACATCGGGCAGCTCTTCTACCAGCTCAAGGACATGCCACGCGCGATCGAGAGCTACAGCCGTGCCATTGCACTGGACGCATCTGTCACTCCGCGCATTGCGCACCTCGTCGCACTCGCGCACCACGTCAACGGCGACTACCAGCTCGCCGAGACGTACTACGAGCTCGTTGAGACCAAGACGGCCGAGTACCACTTTGACTTTGCCGTCACGCTCGAGCGCCTCGGCAAGGTATCGCATGCAGTGCTGCTGTCGCTGTGCACAGATAGTATAGGAGACGAGCTCCTGACCTGTTGCGATGTGTGCGTGCCGCAGATCGTTGCTGCGAACCGCGAGTACAACCGCGCACTCGCACTCAATGCGAGTCTTCCACAGGCGTGGCTCAACGTCGCAGCGCTGCACCAGCAGTACGGCCACGTGCGCGAGTCGATTCCGTCCTACCTGGTACGTCGACTGCTTCGCAGCTGCATCGCGTTGCTCGACATCGCCTGGGCGAGTGCGACTCATGCCAGCACCGCATCGCTACGATGCTGTGCGTTGGTGCGCTCAGAAAGTCCTCGAGTTGCCGCAGTCGTGGCCACGACTGCGCCTCATGGCGATGACGAACCTCGGCGTCGCGCATGAAGTAACACACGACATTGCCGCAGCGCTGCGCTGGTTCGACAGTGCGCTGCAGTACATCGATGCGACGCTCGCGCCAGCAGAGCAAGTGGCGCCGCGCATCCTCGTGTACGTCCACATCGCGCGGGCAAAGAAGACTGCGTGCGTCTGGATGAACCACGAGAGCGAGTTCGACCGGCTGCTGCACCTCGTGTTCGAGCACGAGACGTCGCGCGGCAAGCCAGCGTCGCTCATGCCGTTCGATACGCTCATGCACGCGATGCCACCGCATACCCGCAAGCAGATCGCAGTGGTGCACACCAGTCAGTTCGTCCAGTCAGTCGAATCAAGGCACCCGATGCCGCCACGTGCGCAGTCCGCCGCAGCTCAGCCGCAACAGCTCTGCGTCGGGTACCTCTCGTACGACTTCACAGACCATCCGACTGCGCACTTGCTCAAAGGGCTCTTTACATCTTCGGACCGCGCGCACACCCGAGTCGTGGCATTTGGCTACGGCAAGGACGACAGCAGCGCAGTTCGCCGCGAGATCATCACGCTTGTCGATGTGTTTGAAGACATGGCGAGCCACTCGACTGAGCAGAGCGTCGCGACGATCCAGCGCCACGGCGTCCACATCCTCATGGACGCGCAGGTGCATACGCGCGGGAGTCGTCTTGGAATCATCGCGGCTCGCCCAGCGCCGATCGTCGTCAACTACCTCGTGTACCCTGGAACGTCTGGCGCACCGTTTGTCGACTACCTCATCACAGATCGCCACGTGCTGCCACCAGAGCTCGCTGCGAGTGTCTCGGAGAAGTTCGTGATCCTCCCGTACTCGTACCAAGTGAATGCGTACGACCGACGCCAAGACGAGCGCGCCAAGCTCTGGACAGAGGCAGCGCCGCACACCCGCATGGGTGAAGACGACACCGAGAGCAGTGCGTTTGTGTTTGTGAACTGGAACAAGCCCGACAAGATCGAACCGAGTGCGTTTGCGCTGTGGATGGCGATCCTGCGCCGCGTGCCGCAGAGCAAGCTCCTGCTGCTCGATCCGATGAAAGCGCGCGATGTGAGCGCCAACGGCACAGACTCAGTCACGAGTCGCGAGATCAAGCGCAACATCGCACTCGAAGCCGAGGCGCACGGTGTGCTCCGGTCGCGAATTCAGTTCTTGCCCAGGTGCGGCGTGGGAGCTGGTCGCCAAGTCAGTGCAGAGCGTTGCTGCGCGTTGAGCAATCGCCTATCGCTGACAGCGCACTTGTGCCACGTCTGGGTCTGCTGGTTCTCTTGTGCGTGCGATGGCAGGATCCCGAAAGCCGAGCACCTCAAGCGCCACAACGTCAATGGACTCTTTGTCGACACGTTCACTGTACGTTCGCGATCTGCAGTGGACCAACGGCGATGATGACAGCACTGACGCGCAACGTGCTCTGTCCGCTGTGCGCTGCGCTGATGCAGTACGGCGCGCACTCGACTGCGACCGACGCGCTTTACGCAGGCCTGCCATTCCTCACACTCGCAGGCGACTCGCACGCAAGGTGCGTTGCTACTGCTGCCCAATCGTGGTGCAAGTGCTTGAGCTCGCTCATACGTGCGATGACTGCGTGCTGTACATTGCAGTCGCGTGGGTGTGTCGTTACTCGCGAACGTCGACATGGCCGAGCTTGTCACGTTCAGTCGCAAGGAGTACGAAGACCTCGCAGGTAAGCGAGCGTGCGCTTGCGAGTGACACAGCAGCACACAATGAATACGGGACTAAGCGTGTGCGGATGTGGACGCTCAGTGCATGTTGCGACACAGAGCGCATGCTACGCCACGCTCCGCTCCAAACTCCGGACGCGAGCGCTCGCACATCCGCTCTTCCAGACACCAACGCACACGAAGACGCTCGAAGCGAGTCAGCGCGTGATGTACGACCTCTACGTTGCAGGCATCGCGCCACACCACATCGCAGTGCATGCATTCGCCGCTTCTATCGACGCTTGATGGCATCACAGTCGAGCATGACGACGACATTAGCGGAACACCTCACGCGGTCCTGGGGACTCAATGAACACGAACGACGCATGGAATGGATGAGGTCTATACGAAGTGTTTCATGGAGCTGACAAATTGCAGGCAGCTCCCCACACACTCCGATCGCTCTTCGCCAACTCACAGGCAGCGTGCGCCACGGCCTCAACTGCGTCACATTTCTGCGGGCAGCGTCTGGCAGCGAGCACGCCGCATGAGGTCTCTCTCGGTCCATAGCGCATAGGGGGACGTCGAGATCCAAACGGCGGACACATACACATACACATACACACATGTACACACACTAGCAATGGCGTCTCGGCTGCTGGGGTGCTGCTGATGAAGCAAGCGGTCGGTGTCCATGCTGCTGCAGACTAGCTCGCTCGAAGCGGACTGTTGTTGGCGATGTCAATGTCGATCTGAGGAATGGATCTCGACCAGTCGTTTTGTGGCTCCGTACCTCGGCATCGAGTTACATAGACACACAAATACGCTTCATAGACTTGATTTATCTGTGTTTTGCGTCCAATAATACCGAATACAGTATTCCTCGTCCGCATACGAACCTCAAGCTCATCAACGCATTCGCAAGCGAGTCTTTATTAGCGATTGAACGATGCACTGTGCGCGAGCAGAGCATTCGCAAGCATGTGCGAGAGCGTGAGCAGCGCAGCGGCGTCTTCAGCAACAGCGCGCGCGTGCAGCTCGCGCAGCGTCTCTCTGTACCGCTCCCTGTCGCTGCGGCCGAGAGCCGACACGATCGCTCTCGCTGCGATGCTGCACACACATACACAACCACCATCGTCAGCGCCTCTGTCTTGCCTGTTTGTCTGCATCGTGCATTCACTTGGCACGAGACCAAACAAGCGAGCGATAGGCACCAGTGCGACGTACATTGCCACGCGACTGTCGCACGACGTCAGCAGTGGTGCCAGCTTCGATACGCTTGCTTGCGACGGAGCTGCCGCGTGAACGTGTGCAACAACGAGCGCGCTGCACACGATCGCGTCACCGAGCAGTGGCGAGCTCGCTCGACTACCGCAGCACTGCTGACGACAAGACTGCTGCGGATGCGACTGCGCCTCGAGCGCGAGTAGCACGTGCTCAAAGAACTCAGGACGAACCTTCTCAAGCAGCGCTGCATCGAGTGCAACGTCGCCCTCGACAACGCGCGATGCGAGCGAGTCCGAGCCAGAGAGCGCACAGCATAGTCCTGCTTCGCTCTCCTCGCGGATGGTGCATGTCTGATCGTACTGCTGCTTGCGGCGATCTCGGTGCGAGACGTCGCATTTGCACACGTCGAGGACGAGCAAGAGCAGCGGAACGAGTACGCGCGAGCTCGTCTCTCGCTGCTGCACGACTGCAGTCAGGAACAGGTTCATCTCGCGCACGAGGCTCGTGAGACTACTCGCAATCGGCTAGTATACACGCGCACAGAGAGTGGTGGCGATGTCGTATCCACACGAGTGTGAGCTTGCCAAGCGTCCTTGTGTTGTCACACAAAGCAAGGGAGTCGAAGCAGGACGCATGCACACACACCTGCGCGCTGAGCTTGCGCTTGACAAACACGCTGAGCGTCTGCACAAACGCCGAGCGCTGTGCGATTGATGGCGACCGAGCTAGAACCCAGATGCGGTCGCGCGCTGCCAACCGAATGCTCGCGCTCTCGTCAAAGCAGCACGTCTCCTCGAGCTCGTCGACATGTGCTTGCATTGTGACTGCGCTACTTGCGAGCGGTGTGTCCAAGTCGCCTGTGAAGATGACGCTCTCGCCCAGCGGATCGTCTGTCGCCTGCTGCGACTGCGCGAGCACGAGTGCATCGCTCTGGTCCTGCGATGGCGCTGACGCAGCTCCGAATGTCACGAGCTCAGCGAGCCAGCGCGCGACTTGGAACGTGTCTTCGATGCGTTTCGAGCCGAGCAGCTGCATCACTTTCGCCATCAGTGCGTCGGTCGCATCGCCTTTGGCTTGGTCGCGAACTACCTGCAGCGTGTGGCTCAGTGCCGCGCTCTGTGAAAAGTACTCGTCCATATGAAGCTGTGCAGCATCGTTCGAGTCGAGTCGAAGGAGAAGGAGAGACGTCCAAGTCAGGTGAGGTTCGCCACTGGCACTAGCAGTGGCGCTGAGGCTATGAACAACGTACCACGAGTCGCAGCTGCGTGAAGAGCTGCTGCACTTGTTTCTCTGAGAGCGCGTGCGTGAGTGCTGTCGACGCACACGCATAGAGCTTCTTGGCGACGCGAGCGAGTGCAGCCGCAGTGAATCGACTCGGAGACGCTGCGATGAAGGTCGCAAGCTCGGCCGCGTGCACGTGGTGCCAGAGCTCGTGCTCGGCAGCTGCGACTGCTGGCTTGCGCTGCTGCTGTTGCTGTCGGTGGTGCTGGTGGCACGCCACGTCAAAGAAGACCATGAACAGGAGCCGTTGCGTTGCAAGTGCGGTCGTGCTATCGTAGTAGTGCGCGAGCAGCAGGTCCAAGCCGCCAAACGGCTCGAGCGCCGCCATTGGCAACGCGAACTTTGCGATGGACTTGCTATCGCTCGCTGCGTCGGAGAAGACGACGTCGCTCTCTTGTGCATACATCGCAACGACAAGGAGCTCAAGCAGTCGACTCGTGAGCTCTGTGGCGTCGCTGCTGTCGAGCAGGTCTGTGTCGTCCGAGTGACGAGTCTTGCTGCTTTCGCGCACGAAGAACTGGAGGACGTGGGGATCGAGTGCCTGGAGACGATCGGCGCGGTACTGACTACGCTGCTTGACGAACAAGAGCACACAGCCAAGCGCGTGAGCGATCCAGCGGCCGGGATCTCGCTTGCTCGTGCGCAGGCGGTCTTTCGAGCCGTCGCTAGACGCGCTCGCAACAGCAACGGACTTGCTCAGCATCTCGACGAGCACGTGGAAGAGCCACGTCTGGAGCTGCGGCGACTGCGCGTCCTTGGCTTGACGCGATTGGGCTGCGCGCGCGAGTGCGACGACCGTGGCGCGCACGCTGAGGTTGAGGAAGAGTGCGAACGCGAGCTCGCGGGCGAGCGGAGACGGTCGCACGACCATCTCGAGCAGCCACACACGCACATCGTTGAGCGGCAACGCGTCGTGCTCGTGCTTTTGCTGCTGCTGGTGATGGGGAAGCGCGTCGCGCTGGTCGAGCGCTGTGCTACTCGCGAGTGTTGCGTGCGTGAGTGTCGTCACGATTGCATGCTCCAGAGTGTGTACGTACTGGCGCTCAGAGGTCGACAGGTCGGAGGCGTCACCGCTGCAGCTACGGTTGTAGACGTCGTAGAGCTCGCTCGTGAGCTGCTCGAGGTCGTGGAGCGTTGGGATCTGGCGTTCAGTGAGCATGTCGCCCTCTGGCCGTCTATGCCTCTCCGGCTGCTGCTGCTGCTGCGGTTCACTTGTGCTGTCGCCTCCTGCTTGGCAACGCAGTCCGTTGTTGTTCCAGTAGGCGCTCGGGTGCAGCTGCGCTTCCGTCGCGCGCACCTCTTGCAACAGCGCATGCTTGGTCGTGACTGCGAACGTCCGTCGATCCGCACGCGGAGGTGTAGTGCCTTCATGTGAGCCCAGCAGCTGTGTCAGCGTCCACGGTGAGGATGAGGCCGTGCCGCGAGGTGCAGAAGCTGCTGGAGCGTGACAGAGACGCTGGAGAAGCAACGCCAGCGCAGTGTCGCTGAGCGCACCAGTAGTGGTGGCAGTCGCGACAGCTCGTTGTGGTCGATGGTGGTGCATGTGCATGTGCATCGCGGAGGCTCGCTCTCGCTAGCGAGACTCCAGGCTCCAGACGCCAGACCTAAAGACTCCGAACTCGAGACGCCAGGAGGAGGAAGCGACGCGAAGGGACGACGGCTCGACGCGACTCGACTCAGCAGCGCCGCTTCAGCAGATCGACTCGACGAGCGAACGCTGGCAGCCTGCTTCGGTGCTTCCAACCGCCATCTCGGTCAGTTCATCAGTCAGTCAGTCGCTTGCTGCGAGGACTCGCTGACGATCTGCAAGAGCTCCGACGCTGAGAGAGCGAGCGAGCGAGGACGACACTCGGGTCGTGGACGCGAGCGGGAAGCGATCTATCTGTCTCCACCAGGCAGCACGCGCAGGCGATCCTATCCGAGACAGCATCGGATTGCTTCACACACATACGCATGAGCATGGTCGTCGTGCCAACCCAACGCAGAGCTTACCAGACAGACAGACAGACAGACAGACACAAACGACCACTTGAAGCAGCCATCGAGACGAGCGCACTGGATTGGACTGGATGTATCGGCAATGTAGTGAAGCGCGAGTCAGAGCTCGAGAGCGGCTCGCACTCGGAGACGCAAGTCCTCGAGTACTCGTCGTGGGTTCAGGACAGAGGCAGAAGAGGAGAAGGAGGTTGCTGCCTCAGTGCACCGAGAGTCGGGTTCGGACTGCACGCGGTGCTCGCCACTAGTGCTCGTTCCTCCTATGCCGCTGCTGCTGCTGGTATCGCGAGCCGATCCGCTTCGCACATATGCGCGCACGCACGTGCTCGCTCTCGCGCCGTGTGGCGACGCTATTGAGAGTCGGCTCGCGCACACAATCGAGAGAGAGAGTGAGAGAGATCTTGTATGATGAGAATCAGGTTGTTGCTGCTTGTGCTTGGTGATCAGTGATGGCTCCATAACGCGCGCGCGTATGCGCGTATCGTCATCGCGTGGCGGCACCGAGCGGCAAGTCGGTCCGTCCTATTCTTCTCCCCGACAGGCTCTCCTATCGCACTCACTCGATACGCTCGATGCTCGATGCTTGTACGCACAAGACGCGTGAACCGCAAACTCACCTCAACTGCGCTGTGTAGGGCAGTCCACCTCGTCGTGGCGTGCGCATGTGTGGGTGCTTGGATGTGGGCTTGAAGCAACAGAGGGCATCTGTTGCTGTGCTTTGGCTTTGGCAGCACACTACTAGTACATCTTGGTGCGACGAGTGCTAGTTGGCTCGAGCTTGCGATCGAGAGCGAGTCTCGCGTCTCGAGTCTCGAGTGAGGACGAACGATCGGAAGACAAAGCAAGAGCTGTAAGAGAGATCTACGAGAGCCGTAAGAGAGACCAAGCAAAGGGGGAATGGGTGGTTGCGAGCGCGTCGCCACAATCCAGCATCACGCGAGCGTACTGTACGTGAATCTGGCACGTCTGCGAGCGAGCGTTCCGAGCATGCCGCACATTTGACCAAGACGAGCTGTTTGGTCACGAGATAGCGGTGGCGGCACCCCAGCTCTCTCTCTCTCAAGCAGCGCAACGCACTGAAGCACGCGGCAGTCGATCGACCGAGTGCGATCTCCATACAAACGTTCAACATGGCTCCGCACAAACACAGCACTCAGATCCACGGTCCAATACAAAAGCCAGTCTGTCTGTCTGTTTGTTTGTCTGTCTCGAGCCAAAGGTGGAAGATCGCGCGGCATACAAACGCCAAGTGCCGAATCGACACTGGCGTCAGTCAAGGTCCCCATACCCTACACCATTTGGCGCATCACGAGCGTACATTTGAGCGGCGCGTTAAAGCGAGCGCCACTGCTCATTGCTCATTGCGCGACTTGCCTCACGGACGACACACGACACGCGCGCGGAGCAGCATGGTGTTCTGCGAAGTGGACGACGCGCTCGCGCTCGGCGTGCGCGCGAGCCTCCTCTTGCACGACGACGAGCTCGAGGAGCGCGCGCTCGCGCCGTGCGCGGTCGACCGGCTCATGGACGGCGAGTGCCTCGTCGAGCAGCTCGACGCGACGCAGCCGCGCAAGAAGCGCCGCGTCGACGAGCACGACGGCATCGACGACGAGCTCGCGTGCCGCGGCAGCAGCGAGCCCGACCACGAGCTCGACCACCTCTTGGCGGCGTCCGATCGCGACACGACGACAACCGACTGCGGCGACGAGGACGACGGCGCCGACGCGCTCATTGCAGAGCTCGGCGACGGCACGTGGCACGTCGACGACGACGAGAACGACGCGGTCGCGGAAGCGCTACGCGTCGTGACCAGCCAGGAGAAGCGGCTGCTGCGCACCGACAGCTGCTGCAGCACGTTCTCGCTCACGAGCAGCGTCAGCGGCATTGGCGGCGACGCGAGCGACAACAGCAACACCAACGACAGCAGCAGCCATGCGTCCAAGGCGTGTGCGTGCGGGCGTCTCGCAGACGACGAGCCGTTCATGCACTCGAACGGCGCGAAGGAGTACTTGGACCTGCACGTGCGCTACGGCGTGCACGTGCGCGTCGCAGACGTTGCGATCGTCGACAGCCACACGCAGTTCACGCTGCGCGTGCAGGACAGCGAGACGAAGCGGTCGTGGGACGTGAAGAAGAGCTCGAGCGAGATGATCGAGTTCTACCGCCAGGTCAAGCGCATTAGCGCCGAGAGCGCGCCGGTGAAGCGCGACCTCTGCGGCTCGTTCCGGAGCCTCCGGCGCTTCCACTTGCCAAAGGGACTGTTCCACTTCCGCGGCGCGCTGCTGCACCAGCGCAAGGTCGTGTTCGACTCGTTCTTGCGGCAGACCGCGGCGCTCGTGGCGCCTGCGCCGCTCGGTCCGCGCCGCCGCCGTGTAGTGCTGCTGCTCCAGGAGTTCTGCGGTGTGCACCGGCACTGCGAGGTCTTTGACCGGACGCTCTGCAGCTGCGCGGCGCTGCAGCGCCACGCGAATGCGCAGCAGCTCGTCGCCGAGATCTTTGCTACGCCGAGCCACAGTGTGTCTCAGGACTGCGAGCGCTTTGTCGCGGCGCTCACACGCAGCAGCTACGACACGCGCCGGAGCAAGCTCACGGTCCGCAAAGCCCGCGCGATCCTCAAAGCCGTGGCGCGCAAGATGACGGAGCTCAAGCGCCGGATGTTTGACGACGCGAACTTGCGGCGCCAGCTCCTCGCTGCGCGGAGTGAGCGGAGCGACGACGACCACGAAGAGCTTGTGGAAGAGATCCGGCACGCCGTGTGCGCGTTTGTCGAGAAGCACGTGATGGTGCCGCTCGAGGACCACGTGTACGAAGCGCTCCATACGCTCCACACGGACGACGACGAGCTCCGGCTCCGGAACAAGCTCCGCGTGATGCAGTCGAAGGACCAGAGCTACTTTGGCATCCCAGCGCACATGGTGTCGACGGACGACTGGGCCGACGCGCGCCGGGAGCTCGCGCGCATTAGCGAGTACGCCTTGCCGCTCGACAAGCTCAAGTGCATCGTCCGGTCCGCGAGTGCGATCTTCCGGTCGTGTCTCCACAGCGCAGGGTCGTCCAGTAGCCTCACGTCCGTCGAGCAGTTCGGTCCGACGATCACAACGGACGAGTTCATTGCGATCAACTTGTTCGTCGTGGTGCAGAGCGCTGGTGCGCACTCGCAGCTCCTCGTGACGAAAGAGCTGCTGCGGCTCATGTGCGACTACCACGACGCCACGGGCGAGATCGGGTACTACCTCACGAACTTTGAAGCGGCGATCGAGATTGTCGAACGCCACCAGGACCCACTGCGACCGATGTTCCAGTGACGCAAGCAGCAGTAGATTGTGTGTGTGTGCGTGTGTGTGGATGTAAGTGGCGTGTGTACACTACGCGAGCAAGAGTAGCAAGCAAGCAAGTATGGACAACAAGTGGCCATTGCCTTCGCTCCCTCAGTCCCGTGTCTTCGCCCTGTCGAGCTGCGTTGAGTCGACGCGCAGAGACGCCTCTTGGAACGCTCGGAGGCGCAAAGCACGTCGAGTCGAGTCGGTAGCGCCACACGCGGACGACAGCGACAGCAACGACGCCGACGCCGATGGTGGACATGGAGAGCGACCGTCCTGGCGCAGCCGACGTGACGGCGCTGAGCGTTGCGACACAAGATCGCGTCGTTCTCGTACGTCCTGCTTGCGTACGTGCTTGCGTGCGTGCGACCTACGCCATCTCCTGAAGCATGCAACGCTATGTGTGCAGCGGCTGCGACGAGACAGCGACGATCCAGCCTGGATCACGGAGCTCGTGTGCTGCCTCTTCAACGCGCAAGGCGAAGTGCTGCAAGTCGCGCGTGGCGCGCAGTCGCCGCCATCGATGCCGCCAATGCCTCCGACGCGCACGTGCAGCAGTAGCCAGCGCGACTTCTTTGGCGCAGATGGGAACTTGGTCGCGCGGCGGCAGCGCGCCAAGGACGCGATCGAGAAAGAGCTCATGGCGTTCTCGCTCTCGAAGCTCCACTCGTTCGTCGAAGTCGTCGGCTGCCTCGTGACGTACGCTGAGGATGAGATCGCACGCAGTCCGCGGCTGAACGAGTTCGCCGCAACGTGCGACTTGTGCGCGAGCGACGGCGAAGACGACAGCAGTAGCGCCAGCGCTGCCAAGTACCGCAACGACCGCGCGCTCCGAGCTTTCGAGTACGCGCACGATCCACGCACGACTGGCGGCGAGGCATCTCCAAACGTCATCGTGCTGTGCAAGCTGTACCGGAACCACAAGAACCGGAGCGAGTGGCTGCTCCACACGATCGGCGAGCGCGCGAGTGTGCGCAGCGCCATCACGTCGGCGCTCACAGAGACGATGCAGGTGTTCCTGCTCGACATCATGCCGGAGATCGAGATCCCGAACCGCAACGCGCTCACGAGCGTCCTCGCCGTCTGCGCTGCGCTCAACTACGACGAGTTCCTCGGCATCGAGCGCTACTTCCCAGCCGCAGGCATTGGCAAAGACGACTTTGCGCGCATCGTGCTCTTCGCGCTGCTCCAGGCGCGACCAGAGCTCGAGCGCGTCGCGCGTGCGTCAGCGCTCGTTGCACTGCTGTGCGAGATGTTTGAGCAGATCGACATCAATGGCGACGCAGTCGTGGACTGGGAAGAGTTCACGACGTTCTGCATGTCGCTCGGACTCATTGCGACGAGCGAGCAGGACATGGGCGGCGCGGGAGTGCGAGCAATGTCGTATCGTCAAGCGCACGTCGGTGGCGCCAAGCCAAGGTGCGCAATGGGAAGTGTGCAGGAGACCTGCTGGAGCGAGGAGCACTTGTCTGAGCAAATCTGCTTGCGACGGATGCGCTGGTGTCTTTGGACGTTGACAGGACGTTCCTGTACCAGATCCACAAGATCAAGGCGTTCCCACAGCTCAAGCGCATCGCTGTGGTCGAGAACAAGTCGGCTGTCGTACTGGTGCGTCGGCGCTCAAGGCTATCGCTTTGTGTGCTGCATCGTCGCCGTCTTCACGCACTCCTCACAAACAAACGCTCTCCACTGCATCCAGATGTACGACGCAGACCTCGTGCTCCAGCACGAGATGAACGGCGTGGAGAAGCTCTTGGGCAAAGAGGCCGAGCCAGCGATCCTCGACGTCGATCACATCACGTCGCGCAACCTCCTCGCGATCTCCAGCAGCGACCACTCGATCACGCTGTGGGCGATCGTGAACGTCCTCACTGGCGCCTACGTCTTTGCGAGCAAGATCGTCACGCGCTTTCCCGTCGTGTTCCTGAAGTGGTGCAGTCCGCTCAAGCGCTTACTCGCGTCCGGCGCCGAGTACGCACAGCTCTGGGACATCGACACCCAGCGCGTTGATGCGCGGCTAAGCCACCATAGCGACCGCGTCTCGGACTACGTCGAGCTCGGGGCGTCGGGACTCTTTGCAACGAGCTCGTTCGACCACACGATCGCTGTGTGGGACGCTGCGACGCAGAAAGTCGCGTTCGTGCTCGAAGGACACGTCCAAGGCGTGCTCACGCTCGACTACATGCACAGCACGCTCTTGAGCTCGGGCTTTGAGTACCAGGCGTACTGCTGGAGCGTCGCGACGCGGTCGCTGCTCGTGACGCTCAGTGGCCATCAGCACCGACTCATTGGCGCCAAGTTCGTCTCGAGTCGCACGAACACAAGCACAGCGATCGCAGTCACAGGCGACGAAAGCGGTCACTTCAAGCTCTGGGACGTCTCGCGGTGCGTGCGCGGGAACACGTCGGACCTCGCGCGCGTGCTCCAGAGCTTCGAGCTCCACACGCCAAACGTCTGTCGCTTCCGGACGTTTGCCTGTGGCGTCGCGGCGAGCGCTACGACTACTGGTGCTAGTGGTAGTACGAACACTAGCACTGGCAAGAGCGCGGAGAGCGAGCTCGCAGACATCGTGGTTGGGAACTTGCGACTCTTTCGCTTCTGCGCCGTCACACAAGCCGAGGAGTCCCCGCCGCCGCGCCACGTCGTGTACAACACGGTCGCAAACACGTTCGTTGGCTCCGTGGACGGTACGATCACGGTCTGGAACGCCAACTCGGGTGCGAAAGTGGAGGAGCCGCTCGGGATCCGCGACGCCGACGCCTGCGGCATTGTGTTTGACGTCCCGCGCGAGCGCAAGCTCTTTGTCGCAACGAGTGTGCGTGCGTCTTGCTGCTGCATCGACCTCGCGTGGTCAGCGGACTGACGCTTGCTCTGTGCTGCTGCGACGCGTGCGCGGATGCAGGACGGTTGCATTCGGCTCTACAACCCGATCACTGGCATGCTCATGACTGTGCGAACTGCGACTTGTGCGGCTATCGCCATTGCTACGACAACAAGCGTCCTCACGCGTGCTGCTGCTGCTATTGATCTTGGGTCTGGATGCACACTTGCAGAAGTCGCAGATCCACGACGGCGTCATCTCGTCACTGCTCTTCTGTCCTCGCACCTGCGTACGTTGTGATAGCGCAAGTGATCTCCTTTGTCAATCTGTTCGGCTGACACTGTCGCGCGCTCTCTCTCTCTTGTGCGTATACGTCGTGCGTAGTGCCTCATCTCTACTGGCTACGACCGCAACATCTGCGTCTCGCACTCGACCGCCGGCAAGACAGACGTCGAAGTGCTCCGGACAGTCGAGAACGCACACGAGTCGTGCATCACTGCGTGCGCGTACTCGGCAGAGCTCGACCTGGTTGCGACTGGCGACGACGCTGGGTGCATCCAAGTGTACGACTTCCAGAAGCTCTACCTGCTCTTCCGGTGCGAAAGCCACAAGCACGAGATCCGCGCGCTGCACTTCCACGTCCAAGCGCCGTTGCTTGTCTCGGGCGACTCGAGCGGCGTCGTGTACATTTGGCAAGCCACTGGCGTTGTCTACACGGCGTCGCCACTCATGCGTCTGGCGCTTCACGTGGCGCCAACAGGATCAGTACCTTCACATAGTCCACACATCACTCCGCATAGACTCCACAGCCCACACGCCAGCAGTCAGCGAGCGCCATCACCAGTACCGACACACGCCAAGCCGCTGAGTAACATGCCACCAGTCACGTCGATATGCTCGACGCCTGGGAGTCCGCACACGCTCAAGCCGCTCATCCTCGTCGCGTGCGAGAGCGGCGAGGTCTTTGGCTGGGACTTCCGCGTCATTGTGAGTGTCGCGCGCAAGCAAGCAGTCGCAGCGACGCACTTCGAGTACTACGTCCAGCCGCACAGCACGCCTGATGCAGCAGCGACAGCAACAACCGGAACAGGGACACCATCAGCGCTCCGGCAGCATGACGCGTACAACCCGCTGCTGCGCGTTGCGCACAAGCAGAGCGTGCTGCGATTGCGACCTGAAGACCGCAATGGCGGCATGAAGAGCAGCAACAACGGCGGTGGCGGTCGAGCTGGATTCATTGGCGGCGTTGGCGAGATGCCCAAGACTGTTGGTGAACATGCGTTGCACACACATGACAGCCACTCGAGCGGCTTGGTCTGCACTGCGACACTGACGTGGACTGCGCACGACGACGCAGTGCTCGGGCTCAAGTGCGTCCCAGACCCTGGTCTCGTCTTCACGTCCTCGCAAGACGGAACGATCAAGGTCTGGGACGCAATGCATGAGTGCATTGGCACAATCTCGACATTCGATGTCGCAGCCAAGCGCCGCCAGGCAACACATGCAGCTGTCCACGCGAGCAGCAGCAACAGCAGTGCTGCTCAGCCGCAAGTCGGGTCATCGGCACCTTCGCCGCAGGACGGAACGTCTGCGTGGAAGTTCACGCGCCACCCGAGTGCAGACGCCAGTCACCGCCACGCACACATCGCAACTGAGGTCATTCGCAAGCACCTGCGACGGAAGCAGAAGATGCAGCGGCAGGCAGGACTCGGTCGAAGCACAAGTGCGAGTGGCGTGGACGCAGTCGTGGCTGCTCAGGCAGACAGTGGTGCTGATGCCGTAACTGCATTGACCGAGGCGACGCGCTCGCCAGTGAAGAGCAAGCTGACTGGCATCGATGCGATCCTGGCGTCTCAGCTCCCGTTCTCCAGTACGTCACTGCGTCCTTGTATGTGTGAGCCGTGGCTGCTTGACGTTGCTGTGGCTGACAGGCTGTGAACACGCTTGCCTCGCTTCAGACGAATCCGTGCGCGCTGGGGTCCAGCAAGGACTCTTTGGTCCTCGCGAGTCGCGGCAGCTCCGAGAGATCGCGCACAGCCCAATCGCCGCGTCGACGCTCGCAAAGAAGAGCGCGCTCGCGCCGCTGCTCCTCGCGCCTGATCGCGCGACCAAGAAGCGCACGGCGCGCACTGCAACAGGGTCGCTCAACGAAAAGGAGTGCAGCGACCTCGCGATGATGCGCATGATGACCAACTTCCCGCTCGAGATGCAGCGGCGGTCAGCGACGCGATGCCACGCGATGCAAGCGCTCGACATCGCACCGTCGCCATTCCTACTTGCCAAGTTGTCCGAGTCGCCGCCGCAAGCAGACGTGCGCAGTGGCACCAAGTCGACGCCAAAGCGGACGCTCAAGATGCGCGTCGATGCAAACGTCGTCGTGATGCGCAACGTGTCGTTGCCCAAGCTGCTCGAGACACCAGTAGCAGCAGCAGTGCCGTCTGAGGTCTCGGACACCAGTGACAGCAGGAGCGACCCGATCGCTGCAGAGCTGCGTGCGAGTCCGCTCAAAGCAAGTGCGTCGGCGCCAGCACTGAGCGTCGCCTCGCATCCTCACTGCCACCAGCGCGACGACGTAGAAGCAGCAGCAGCTATCTCACAAGCACCTGATGACGCTGCTGCCAAGCGCAGCAACATCGAACGCAAGCTCAAGCTCTACGAAGACATCGTTGCTAGGTCGGCTGATGCGGGTGAAGGCAGTAACCAGTCTCGCACCTTGAAGCGGCTCTCGCAACCATACATCCCGGTGTGGAAGGCTTCAGCAGGAGCGTCTCCAATGGGCTCGCATAGTGCAACAGCAGCCGCGACTCAGGCTGCGATGAAGCGCAAGACGAGCCACGGCGTGCTGCCATCTGCAGCGACGAGCAGCAGCAGCAGTGGCAGCAGCAATGGTCTCGCGCACAACCCGTTCGGTCCGTTCTACACCGTGAAGCAAGTGATCGAGTGCGGCAACATCCTCACGCGCTTTGACGAAGACTTCTCCGGTGACATTGACCAGCAGGAGTGGGTGAGCATGCTCCAGAGCTTCCGACCGCTCTTTGGGCAGTCGGACCAGGAGGCGACTGAGAAGCTCTTTCGGTCGCTCGACCGCGACGACAGCGGTCGCATCAGTTTGCACGAGATCCTGTCAGCACTGGTGCGTGTGTTTGTGATAGAGGCGTCTTGGAGCGTTGGTGTTACTCCGCTGACTGTGCTTCTTCGCTCTCGCTCTCGCTCTCGCACCCTTTGCTCGGGTGTTGGCACGACGGACGTTGACACTGAGCAGTTCTCCAAAGCGACGCCCGAGCAGCTGCAGAAGATGAAGCTCTTCCTGCGCACGCACACAGAAGGTGGAGTTCGGAAGAAGCCGCTGACAGAGGAGCCGCAGTGACCGCTCTTGCCTCGTCTCGGAGGATCACTGCTTGTTGCTTTCGAGGCATTCGCGAAGCTCAGAAGGGACCCGGCGCTGTCGTGGCGCTTGCAAGGATCGACACGGCGCAGCGACGCTAGAGGCCATTCGTGCGCTTCATGCTGCTCTGACCAAGGGCGAAGCGACGTTGTTCGCAGCGCTTTCGACTGCAGAGTGCTGAGTAGACGAATGTGCGACGCCAGCCAGCTAGCCACTCTGACAGCCGTCGACACGCTTGAGCGTGCAGCTCCGTGAGCTTCCTGCCACCAAGATCGCTTGGACGAGCGAGAACAGGTTTGCGGTACTCGACGAGATGGAGGTCCTGACCGACGTCTCGATCTGGGCGCCAGCAGACAACGAA
>JAASFT010000188.1:0-30838 GCA_023333885.1 Globisporangium parvum
GTACGTCCTCGAGCGCAGCAGCAGCAGCTCGGACAACTCGAGCGACGACAGCAGCAGTAGCAGCAGTGCACGTCGCGACGCCAGCGACGCGGCATAGAACCAGTAGAGCTCGCGCACGAGCGTAGAGCAACAGCCTTCTCATAGAGAAAGCGCGTTGAGACTATTTAACAAGCAAGCACGCGTGTCTCCTCCTCACACCTGCTCCCTTGCCGTCCTCAGCTCAGCCCTTCTCCTTTGTCTCGCACGGCAGCAATGGCTCGAGCGAGCGCTCCTGTCCAGTCATCCCATCTATCGATCCAGCGACACGCACGCGTGCCTATCAGTCAGTCAGTCTGCGTGCAGCGAGCTCACTTGAGCGCTGCGAGGCGCTTGATCGCTTCGTCGATCGCGTCGTCCGTCTTGCAGTACGCAAAGCGAGCCCACTTGTGCCCCTCCGCCTTGTTTGCGTCGCTGAAAAACGCGCTTGTCGGGATCGCAGTCACGCCGATCGTGATCGTGAGCCAGCGGCAGAACGCCCAGTCGAACGACATGCCCGCAGGCTGGAACTCGGCAGGGACCGTGATCGCTGAGATGTCCGAGTAGAGGAAGATCCCGCCGTGCGGTGTCACCGGCTTGATCCCGACGCTCTCGAGCGCAGCTGCGAGGCGATCGCGCTTCTGCGCGTACTGGTGCGCGACAAACGCGTAGAATGTTGGGAAGCCCTCGTACGGCTCCTCAGCGCGCTCGAGCATCGTCGCCACGGCTTCTTGGAACGGCGTCGCGACGCTGAACTGGATCCAGTTGTTCGCGAGGTGGATGCCTTTGACCAGCGCGTGCGGCCCGATCGCCCAGCCGACTTTCCAGCCCGTGACTGAGAACGTCTTGCCGGCGCTCGAGACTGTGAGTGTGCGGTCCCACATGCCTGGGACGTTCGCAACGCGCGCGTGGCGCTTGTCGTCAAACGTGATGTGCTCGTACACTTCATCGGACACGACAACGACGCGCGGGTACTTGAGCACGTACTTGCTGATGATCTCGAGCTCGCGCTGCGTGAAGACCTTGCCGGTCGGGTTGTGCGGGTTGTTGAGGATCACGAGCCGCGTCTTGGGCGAGAACGCGCGCGCGAGCGTCGGCTCGTCGATGTAGAACTCCTTCGCGCCGGCGCCATCTTCGCTGCTCGAGCGCACGTGCAGCGGCACAAAGGAGCAGACGCCACCGGCCATCTGCACTTGCGCTTGGTAGATGTCGAACGCAGGCTCAAACACAACGACTTCGTCGCCGCGCTCGACGAACGCCGAGATCGCGCTGTAGATCGTCTCGGTCGCGCCGACGCCGACCGCGACTTCGCTCGCCCACTGGATCTCGCGCTGCAGCTCTTTCGAGTACTTCTTCGCGAGGACCTCTGCGAGGCGGCGGTGGCCCTGCGGCCGCGCGTACTGGTTAAAGTCCGCGTCGAGCGCGTGCTTCGCGGCGTCTTTGACAAACTGCTCTGCGGACCAGTCCGGGAAGCCCTGTCCGAGGTTCACGGCCGCGTGCTCGTTCGCGAGCGGCGTGAACTCGTGCCAGACCGTCGGCTGGTCAAATCCGCGGAGGCGGCTCGCGAGGTGGTCGGCCATCGTCGTCTGCTACTGCGGCGGCGTGGAGCTGCTTGTGCGGAGCGCGCTTGGGCTTGAGCGCTTGCGTGTCAAGATTGAGTGACGCAACCTGTGAACCCAGATGTAGTGATAGTGACGAAACGGAGGGTGCTCACATAAGCGTCAACACCCTCCTTTTTATCACTATCACACTACATGCTGCAACAGCGCGCACTGGAATGGCTGGCTGGCTGAAACGCGCTTGACAGACACACGCACATCATCACGCGCGACACACAACGCGTCGCTGCCGTCTCGACGTGTCTGCTGCTGCTGCTGTCAATCGTCGAGCTCTCTTCCTTGCGAGCATCTCTTCTGGACGACGAGCATCTCCACCACCACCTGCACCACCGTGCAGCTACAGCTCACCACACACACACACACCAACACACCAACACAATGAAGTTCCGCGAGTTCAAGCCGCCGCTCTGTGAAGAGGTGCTCGCAGAGATCGACGCCATGGGCTTTACGTTCATGACGCCAGTGCAAGCTGCGACACTGCCGCTCTTCCTGAGCAACAAGGACGTGTGCGTCGACGCGTGCACGGGCAGTGGCAAGACGCTCGCGTTCGTGCTCCCGATTGTCCAGCTCCTGCGCAACAAGATCGCCGATGGCACGCTCTCGGCACCGCGGGACGACATCACGAAGCTCGTGTCGCTCATCATCTCGCCGACGCGCGAGCTCGCGCGCCAGATCTTCGAGTGCGCAACGACGTTCTTCGCCAAGGCGCTGCCGAAAGTCAAAGTCCTGCTCTTTGTCGGCGGCACGAGCGTCGACGACGACCTCAAGCTCATTCGCAGCGCTGCTGGCAAGCGCTCGGTCGTGATCGGCACGCCAGGTCGCACAGAGGACTTGCTCAACCGGTGCATTGGCTCGAGCGTCGAGACGCGAGACTTTGAAGTCCTGATCCTCGACGAAGCCGACACGCTCCTGGACATGGGCTTTGAAGTGAGCATCAACAAGATCCTCGGCCACTTGCCAAAGCAGCGCCGCACCGGCCTCTTCTCAGCCACGCAGACCCAAGAGGTCAAGGCGCTCGCGCGCGCCGGTCTGCGGAACCCAGCGACGATCTCCGTGCAAGTCGCGAACAACACGCAAGTGATCCCAACGACGCTCGAGAACTACTACGCGATCGTCGGGCACGAGCAGCGCTTGTCAGCACTGCACCACTTTGTCCAGTCGAAGCGCGAGCAGAAGCTCATTGTGTTCTTCTCGACGTGCTCGGCCGTCGACTTTTTCAGCCGCGTGCTCGAGCACTTGCACGAAGACGCCGGTGCGGCGTTCCCCGTCATTGCGCTCCACGGCAAGATGCCGCAGAAGAAGCGCACGGCGAACTACGACCGGTTCGTCAGCCTCGCGTCTGGTCTCCTCGTCTGTACGGACGTCGTCGCGCGTGGCATTGACTTGCCAGACGTCGACTGGATCATCCAGTACGACCCGCCGCAGGACCCCAACTTCTTTGTCCACCGCGTCGGTCGCACAGCGCGCGCAGGTCGCAGTGGCTCTGCGATCTCGTTCCTGTCGTCGAACGAAGACGCGTACGTGAACTTCCTCAAGATCCGCAAAGTGCCGTGCACCGAGATGGCGCTGCCACTCGACGCGATCGAGGACGTCCTCCCGCGCGTGAAGGAGCTGATCTTGAGCGACCGCGACATCTTGGAGAAAGGCACAAAGGCCTACATCTCGTTCGTGCGGTCGTACAAGGAGCACCAGTGCCAGTTCATCTTCCGCTTCAAAGAGCTCGACCTCGGCGCCGTCGCCCGCGGCTTCGCGCTGTTCAAGCTCCCGAAGATCAATGAGCTCCGGAATGTCCGAATTAAGTTTGAGAACGCAGACATTCGGACAAAAGACATCAAGTACAAAGACAAAGTGCGCGAGAAGGACCGGCAGAAGAAGCTGTTGGAGATCGAGGCCGAGAAAGCCAAGCGCGAGCAAGCGGACGCGGACGAAGCCGAGAAGAAGCGCAAGCGCGCGTTCGCGGCGACGCTCGAGCGCGGCAGTGGCGACGACGACGACGAGGACCTCGTGACAGGGAAGAAGAAGCAAGGACCGCGTCGGCGCGAGAAGAAGAAAGGCTTGCACCAGCAGATCGTCGAAGAATGGGACGAGCTCGCTGAAGAAGAGAAATTGTACAAGAAGCTCAAGCGCGGCAAGATCACCGAGGCCGAGTACGAGAAGGCGCTGCTCGGTAAAGGCGGCGACTCGGACGACGACGACGACGGCGACGCTGGTAAAGACGACGACGACGGCGGTAATGACGACGGTACAGCGCAGCCCAAGGCCAAGAAGCCCAAGTGGAAGCTCGCGGAAGAGAAGCTCAAGGAGCGGTTCAAGAAGAAGGAGAAGATGGTCCAGAAGACCGGCGCGCAGAAGCGCGAGGCGCAGAAGCGCGAGCAGAAGATCCGGCTGCGCAAGAAGGCGCAACACGTGCAGCGCCAGCAGCAAAAGATGCAGCGCCGGCGCGTGTGAGCACCACGATGCGTCTAGTAGACTGGCGCCGTAGACTGTTCGAGGTCGCTTCGATCGATAGCGAATGCGAGGGCTATTTACCTGTTGGAGCTGCTGCTGCTGCCATGCGCTGTCTGTGCGAAATCAAGACTAGCGACCACTGCGACGGACGCACCACCACCGCGTCGCCTCGGATGCGCGCACTTGCCCACGTTGCGCTTGAGTGCGTCTCGGGGTCAAGCGTCTCGAAGCGACGCGCGACGTCCTGGATCAGCGCTAGGATGTCTGGATCTCGACATGAGCGGATCATGCGTCGCCAGTCCTCTGGTCGATCACACAAGCAGCATCGCAGCACAGCAGGTCGGTCAGTCATGTGACGTCTCCAGCTCCCCAGCCTAGCGAGCCCAAACAGAGCAACGCACCGCTGGATGCACACAGCCGTCCGATGAAGAGGCTGGCGTGGCGCTGTAGGACATAGGCGCGCTTGAACGTTGCCATGGCAGCGCACACTTGATGGACAGTTGGCATGTCGAGTGATGGCAGCAGCTGCGGTTGCTCGCTCCGTGTGTGCTGCAGTGCGAGCTTCGCGAGCTCTTCGATGCCGTGCTGCTGCACAGCGCAGACGGCTGCGTGTCGCTTCATGAGCGCTAGTACGCCTGGCGCGCCGCTAGTTACGACGACGCGCTGAACAGTCGAGTACTGATCGTGCACACTCGCGTACGAACTCGTTCGGAACGCTGGGCTCACGGCTGAGAACGGCCCCCAGCCCCCAGCACTCCGTGCACGC
Organism: Globisporangium parvum; assembly: GCA_023333885.1. NCBI lineage: Eukaryota > Oomycota > Peronosporomycetes > Pythiales > Pythiaceae > Globisporangium > Globisporangium parvum. The sequence goes on from JAASFT010000188.1 coordinate 4,849, forward strand.
ACGCGAAAGCAGTAGCCAGCATCGGTTCCGAGTCCAAGCACGCAAACCGTGACTGGTGGTGCCTGCTTCTCGCGCACTGCTGCTTCGAAAGACAGCACTTGGAACGACGACGCGCGCTTCCAGCACTCGGACGCGACAGCTGCGCGACCGCTGCCGCGGTACTGGACGTGGTACCCGAGCACAATCGGGAGGTCGGCACCAGCGTCGGGCTTTGCGTAGCTCCACGCGATCGAGATGCTATGCAGTGTCGAGGACACGAATGTCGGAGGCGTTGGTGCGAGTGTCGGAGACGCTGAGCAGCACAAACTCGTAGCATGAGCACGCAGCCTACTCGACACAGACATTGATACAGACTACTCGTGGTGTACCTGGGATCACACCGAGTCCAAAGTCGACACTGGTGTCTTTGCCAATCACGTGTGGCGTCTGCGTGATGTCTTGGAACTCGGCGACGCGCTCGTACCGCGTGCGCGCTTGCTTTGCGTACTCGTCTTTGACACGTGCGTTGTGTCGCTCTGCGTCAGCTTGAACCATGCTGCAGACGTACTCGATGATTTCATATGCACTCAGCGACCGCCGTGTACTCTCGTCTTCGTCCAGTGTCTGCGCGACTGCAGCGCCGCGGAACGCGTCGTTCATGCGATGGAGAAACGTGCTCACGCCGTCGTCGACGCAGCTCAGTGAGACCTCCGTCTTGAGATTGCACGCGTCCAATAGCAGGATCTGAGACGTTGAGTTCGACTGCGCAGTCGAGTCCTTCACGTTCGTCGCAGGACTCGCGCTCTCTTGTTGCATCTGCACGAGCGCCTTGTGCAGTCGGAACGAGAGCTGCTCGTTCACGCGACTGCGAATCGAGTCAGCGATACTTGGTGGCTGCTCCTTTGGCTCGTGTAGATGGCACAGCTCGACTGCGACGAGCTTGTCGCGCGATGGGATCGCTAGTGCACACACCGTGTCAGTGCGCTTCTTACACAAACATCCTACACAAGGCTCTCTTAGCAGAGCAGCAGGCAACGAACCGTGGATCAAGCGAGCGAGTTCGTTCTCGTGGATCGCTGTCAAGAGGAGCTCGTCTTCCGACGACAGTCGCGATTCGCTAAAGAGTATATACGATCCTTCGTTCACGCCTCTCGCCACGCGCGCGCCATGGGACTGAGGTACACATGCGTGAGTGCGTCTGGCAATGTCATCCAAGCGTCGAGCGTAGTACGTAGATGTGTGCGCACCGATAGACACAGGAAGAACGACGAGTCGCGCTCGCAGATGCGCTGGAGCTCGGCCATCGTGTCTTGGAACTCGATCACAGACGGGTTCACGAGCAGTCGTGATCCGCGACGCGTGAACCGACTGAAGCTCGCATCCACGAGCGCGTGAAAGAGACTTGCAGCGACCTCTTTCGTCTTCTCCGACAGGCTTGGGAGGTGGCGAAACGAGCACGAGACAACTACGAGTGCGTACGACTGCGCAGCGATTCGCATCGGTTGGGCTGCTATCGACGGCGTGCTCTCCGCAGCCGTCGAGTGGTGGGCGTTGGTGTCGCGGTTGACGGCGGTGTCGGGAGTCGTCTCGACGACACTCTCTGTTGCTTCGGCGTTTAGTCTCAGCCCGTCGGCGGCGGCGCGAGTCACCATAGCGTTCTCTGCAGCCTTGTTGTCTGGCGTTGGCGTCCCATCCGCAGGTCGAACCACCGTACCTACGGAAGCATTTACTCGTGTGTGCTCGACGGCATCGCGTGCGTTGTTGTTCACTGCACTGCGACTCGCTGCCACTGGTACCTTGTGAGCAGCGTTGTTGCGCGCTGCAGTCGGCAGTGACACAGCTGGGTCGTCGCCTGGGTGCGGCGGAGTCGTCTCGCGCAGATGCTGGCGCTTCTCGAGCAGCAGCGCGAGCTGCTTCTTGCACTCGTCGTCGCCAGCGCCAAGGAGCTCGAGGCAAGCTCGCGTGTCATTCTGCATCACAGCTGCAGCAGCGACAGAGCTCAAGACAGAGGCGCGACGACTCGGAGCGAATGGTCGGCCGAGGCGTCACGTCACTCGTAGCAAATAGCCTTGTCCTTGGCTCACACAGCAGCGCCGAAGCGCATGCCGGTGGTGTCGTCTGGACTCCCCGCCTTTGCTCTTCGGATGAGGTCGTGCACCGGCGCTTGTCGGACGTCAAACGGCACAATGGCAGGCACATCGTCGACTGCACCGGGGAACTGCTGGAGCACTGTGTGGACGCGACCTAGGAGCGCAAAGTTCGTTGCGAGCACTTTCACGTAGCTCCGCGCGCGATTTGGCTGCTCGCAGCGCAGCGTCTGCACGAGCTGAGGGAAGAGCTCGGTCTACACAGAGCAGCACGTGTCGTTCACGTGAGTCAGAGGGCCAGTAGACTCGGTAAGGTCGACAGCGCAGCAGCACGCACGCACCTCTTGCTGCCGAAACGAGTCGACGTACGCTGTCTCAACCTCGCGAAGGAACTCGTTGATCACGCTCGTGCGAATCGAAGCGTCGACAAACGTGAGCCACATGTCGGTCGTGTCGACTGACGCGTGCTTCTTCATAGCCGGCTTCTTGGTCTTTCGCGCTTGCTGCTGCTGCTGGTCGTGCTGTGCACGCACCTGATCACTCACACCATGCCATTCGCTCGTGAGAACCAAGCTCTCTCTCTCTCTCTCTCTCTTTCTCTCTCTCTCTCTCTCTGCGTCCTAGCACTCAGACAACCAAGCGAGCGCGTACTTTGATCAGTCGCTTCTCGTACCGCTCTATCGCTGCGTCAACGAGAGCCGTCTCGTGATCGATCCAGAGCCGCTGGAGCAAGCGGAAGTTCAGCTCGCGTTTCGCTGCTTTCACGCGCCACAGGAGCTGGAGCTTCTTCACGCGACGCACGTACGTCCGAGTGCCGCGAAAGACTTTGAACGCAACGGACTTGATTGCCACGCTCTTCTGGAGCCAGTGGATCAGCACTAGCGCCGCGTGCGCGTTCACACTGCGCGACGCTCGCTGTGTGCGCCAGAAGCGCACAATGCCGCGGAGTCGGATCTACAGCCGCTGCGCTGCCCAGTGATCAATCAGCGTCCCCAGGAGCTTGTGCGTGAACGCACACAGCATCACTGTCGGCAGCATAGTCTGCGCTTCGGCTTGGAGCCGCGCGCGGATCTCGCGCACCATGCGCATCTGCGTGCGGTACTCGGCCGTTGACTCAAAGACCTTGCGCTCGTACGCTTCGTCTTCGGCTGCTTTCCGCTCGCGGTTCTGCACGACGCGACTCTCATGGGCTTCAGCCCACTGTCGATGCCGCTCTTCATAGAGCTAGGAGAGGACGGAAGGGCAGCACCACCGCACGGCAGTCAGCACCGCAGCGGAGACTCTTCTTGCCTGTACACTTGCACGCCAACATGCACTCGCAGGTCCGCACCGCTCGACTCCATGCAGCTTCCATGTTGAACCCCATGGGTGTCGACTGGTTGTGCAGGAGCGACTTGTGGTACTGCAGCTGGAGCCGCTGGTACGTCTTCATCGCTTTCCAGAACTCGTCGCACTCGCTGTCGCTGATCGGCAAGAGCCGCACCTTTTGCTTGAGCCGCGCGAGTTGCTCGTCTTCTTCTCGCACGAGCGCTGCGCTGCTCGCTGCTTGTGTATGCTGCAGCTCCGTAAGCGATGCAGTCGTAGCACCTCGGAGCGCGAGCTGGTTTGATGCGAGCGCGTGCGCTGGCGTGCTTAGGCTCGGAGGCTGCACCGAGCGGTCCAGTGACGCAAGCACACGACGCTTTGACGGCGAGCGTGCATTCGATCCGAGCTTGAACGGACACGTGTCGTCGGTGCTCTCGCGATCATTGCTGTTTGGCGATCGGTTGTTCTCCGGCGAGCCCGCTCCGCGATGCTGCGTCTTGTGTTTGCTGCGGTAGATCTCTTTCTTGACGGATGTCAGCGGCGCCAAGTACACTATACACACAGACGCGGCACAGACAACCACGCATTGCGGGCGGCGCAGTGTAAGCGCCATGGCGTCTGTACGTTCTTGCGACCGTCCTAGCTCAAAGAGCTGACATGCGCACGCAGACGTACCGAGCTGGCTGCGGTCCATGTCGACATCCATCGCTCCTGGCAAGATCTCGTGCGCAGGAACGATTGGCACGAGACGCAGTAGACTGTTGCGCACGCGCACTGCGTCTTCAGTTCCTCCAGCGCTCGCCGTTGCTTCGTCGCTCGCGCTACCATCGTCGAGGCGGTACGCACTGTTTAACTCTTCCACCGCAAGCGCTGCCTCATCACCGCCATTGACCGGTGTGCGCCGCACGAACTTTGTACGACGCGTCTCGGGCGTTGCGAGCATCTCGCTTCCGCGTCACACGTCCACGTGTTTGTCTCCCCCCCACACACGTACCATCGAGCAGGAAAGAGTACGTCGAGACTGCCACTCGACTCAAGTGTAGCCATGTGCTCGAGTTTGGCAACTGTGCACTTGATCGAGCGCTATTCCTAGCCGAGGTGTTACATCTTGAATGGCTGCTCCAAAGTCGAGATCTCCTGCTGGTGAACAAAGTCAAGTGCACTTGCTTGGCGCCAGCACCGCCAGCAACCTTGCTCGCTTGCTGGCGTGGCACCAGCCACTTTGTCCTGATCTGGTACATTCTTGTTGTACGGGGCTCCAGCGCGGCTCCAGCGTTGCTCCAGCAGACCTCAGTCAGTCAGTCCGTCCGTGTGCAAGTGGGAGTGCAGGACGAGACCAGAGCACGGCGAGTCAAGAGGGCGTGGCGACCGAAATAACCACAGCTCGCCCACTCGATCGATCGATCGATCGATCGATCGGTAGACAAGAGCGGCAAGGACGGCGCCGTCGGTTTTCCATCGCAGAAGTGGAGACGACGACACATCGAGCGGCGAGCAGCGAGCGAGCAAACTAACGAGCGAGCGAGTGCACCTGTGCGAGCGAACACGTGCGGCGTTGCGGACAACCCGAGCGCGCGCGCACACACACACACTCATTGAGAGCGACGTGAGGAGCGAGTCGTCGTCGATCCTCCAACGCGCGCAGCTCGTCTCACTACTCTGCAGCGTCGTACCCGCACTTGCGAGCGAGAAGACTCGGGGCCGCTCACGGACAGTCGTACTCTGACGTCACTGGTGCTGCTGAGCCTCGCGACCGCACTGCACCTAAAGTCCTCGCACTAGGAGGAGGAGAGCACGGGCGAGCATGCCGTCCGACACACCGCTTCACAAGGCTGCGCACAATGGCGACAAAGGAGCGTGTCTGCAGATTCTAGAGGAAAAGTCTGTCGACGTGAACGCACCAGGGGCTGGCGACCGACGGGCGCTCCACCGAGCTGCAGGCGGCAACCACGCCGAGCTGTGCACGCTCTTACTAGAGAAAGGAGCCGAGATCGATGGGGTGCGTCCATGTGTACTGTTGCTCCTAGTGTGCCAATCGAACCGGTGGCCTCACCTTGTGCACTGCGCGGTCTGCTGTGGTGCACTACAGGCGGACAAGAGCGGACGAACAGCGCTGCACTGGGCAGCGATCTCAGGGCACAAGGAAGCAACGCTCATCTTGCTCCAGAAAGGAGCAAATATCAACGCCGAGACCACGACGGGCATGACACCGCTCCACGGCGCAGCAGAAGGCGGCAAGGTCGACATCGTTAGGCTCCTCATGGAGCACAAAGCAGACTCGACGAAGAAGGACTCGAACGGGAAGCTCGCGTTCGACTACGCCATAGACGGCAAGCACAAAGCCGTCGTGAAGGTGCTCAAAGAGATGGGCGACGCTGCAGCGCAGAGTGCCTCGTGCGTCATCCAGTGACAAGTGTCCGATTCCAACCGCAGCAACCATCGTGACGACAACGAAGCGGCGATAGACCACGCAGGAGTAGCTCGACGCACTCTAGCAGCTGCCGCAGCGACCGCCGAGCCGGAGCGACAGCGATTCTTATGAGCGCCTCCAGTGCAGGAGCAGCAGCAGCAGTAGACAGAGACGACGACGACCAGAGAGCTAGGAACGAAATCTGTATGAACCGCTAACCAATACACGCACGAGCGCCCGCTTGTCCTCCTCCTCTCTCGCACTCTCGCTCTCTCGCTTGTGCTCACACGCTCTCAAGTGCGCGAGTGCGCTTCCGCCCGAACGAAGACAAGCTAGCAAGTGTGCAACGGCCCTAGAACTGCTCCTTGTGGTACAGCTTGCCCTTGATGCTCAGCTTGGCGTTGTTGCGCGTTTTCCGCTTCCCCGCCTTCACGCGCGCCTGCGCTGCGAGCTGCACGCGACGCTTGATCAGCTCGTTCTGCGCACTGATTGCATCAGCGGTGAGCTGCTCATCGTCGTCTTCATCGTCGCCACCATCCTCATCGTCGCTCGAGTCGCCGTCTTCGCTGTTGCTACCGACGTTGACGCGGTCGACACCGTCTACGAGGTCGTCGACCTCGTCCTCTTCGTCCTCGTCGACGTCATCGTCGTCGCTGCCGTTGCCAATGACTTGGTGGGCCGAGAAGATCGAGAGCTGCACACATCACCCAACCAAGCATCAGTCTCATGCTGCCAATCACGCCCACAGACAGACAGACAGAGAGACGATGGCCGTACATCGTGCACGCGCTCGCCGTATTCTTTGCCAAAGCCACTCGCGCCAACTTCGTCATCGAGACGATCCTCCGTGTCCGCGACGATGTCGTCGAGGCGCGGGACGCTCTGTTTCCACACAGCCGACAGCAGCACATGATCAGTCTCTACCGTGAGCGTCCAGGTACGCAGATGAATGCAAGCGTGCGTCTTCAAGCGAGTGCGTCGTACGTCAGGCACGTAGGAGCCGCCCTGGAGACGCGAGAAGAACTTGACGAGGCCGTTCACGTCGCGATCAAACAGTCTACAAGAGTCCAGGCAGGAGAAGCGAGCAAACATGTGAGCCAACGCCAGGTGTCCAGCAACAGCACGGAGACCGAGCGGCGCACACGCAGTAGACAGCGGCAGCGACGTACTCGACGGCGTTCGGGTGCGACGTCGAGATCATCTGCGGAAAGTCGATCATCGTGATCTTCCCGACGTCGTTGATCATGATGTTGAACTCGTTAAAGTCGCAGTGCACGAGGCCGCACTCGGCCAAGCGCACGACGATCGACATGCACGTGTCGTACGCGTCTTTCGAGTTCGCCATGCGCCGCACTTGGTTCAGTGGGTACCCGTCGACGAGGCTCATGCAGATCGCGTGGCGATTGCAGTCGATCGGTGTCGGCGTTGGGAACCCGCGCTCGTACAGCGCCTTGAGGAACGCGAACTCCTTCATCGCCGACAGCCGCGACATGTAGAACCAGCTCACGGACTTGCGGTCTTTCAAGTAGTCGCGTTTCTAGTGAGGCCGCACGTCAAGAGGCAGGCAGCGTCGTCGCCGTGCGCGACTCGAGGTGTGAGGACGTTGCTCCAAAGATCAAGCAGACGCACTAGGATGCCAGCACAGAGAGGGCTGGAGACGTACCGCTTTCACTGCGCGGAACGACGTGCGTCCGAGACGGTGGAACTTGATCGCGACTTCTGTACCGTCCTCCTGTGTCGCAAGGAAGATGTCGGACTCTTTGCCGACACCGATCTGGCGACCGAGCCCAGTGATGTGGTTGCGCTCGAGGAAGACCTTGAGCGCAAGGAAGTCGTAGCCGCTGTACGTGAGGCGGAAGCCGTCGTACGTGTTGCCGTCGTGCGCAATGAGCTTGTTGCGCAAGAGGTGCGACAGGATCTTGTTCACGCCGCCGTGGCGCAGCTTCGCGATCGACGTGATGAGCTCCACTGGCACGACTTCGTGGTTCTTCATGCCCATTTCGATCGACGTGAGCACGCGAAAGTGCTCCTTCGTCAAGTACCGCATCGCAGTGACATCGAGCTTCATGGTTGCGTGTGCGTGTGTTGGCTGGTCTCGAGCAATCGACGACGACGGCGGCGGCGGCTCGAGCAGCTCTTGATGCTTTGTTGTGCGTCCTTTTGCCCTTTTGGTTGTCATGCAAAGAAGACGAGCAACAGTCATGGATGGCTAGAACAGCAGTGGCACACTGTACCGCTCTACTACGAAACGTCATCACATGAATGGTACAGTGTGCCAGCTCACCGCACTTGAGCATGAACACCAAAGTCAAGCGCGAACATGGCGACGACGACGAAAGTGAGCTTCGCGCTCAAGGCGCCAGAGGCGGCGGCGGCGGCGCGCAAGCGCAAGCGACCACTTGGCAGTGCGGCAGCAGCAGCTGCGGTACCAGTAGCAACAGCAGCAGATGCGCTACAAGCGAGCCCTGACACAGACGAGCATCAGCAGGTGCGCCAGCTCATCGGCTGCTTCAACACGGTCGATGAGGACGACACACACGCCCCATCGGATGACCAGCACGTGCCGACAAAGCAGCCGCGGCTGCAGCTCGAAGACGCGCGTGCGAAAGCAAAGCGCCTGCAGGACGAAGGCAGCACGCTCGCAGAAGCAGGACGGTTCCGCGCAGCAATGGCGCGCTGGGTCGAAGCGATCGACGTCGATCCTGCGAACGCAGTCGTGTTTGAGCTGCTCGCACAGGCGAGCATGGCGCTCTGCGACGACTTTCGCGCGATCCAGTTTGCGTTGCGCGCGACTGAGCTCGCGCCGACGTGGGGCGACGGCTTCCTCACGCTCGCGCGCTGCCACCTCAACTTTGGCGAGCTCGAGCTCGCGCGCCGTCACATCAACATGGTTGGGTACTCGCACGAGAGACTGTGAGTCTGCTTCTGCGAGACAGCACTAACAGCGCATGCGCCTATGTATTGTGCAGGCCATTGCGCTTAATGGCGCGTCAGAAGAGCTCGTCGCAGAGCGCGCTGAGATCGAGGACCTCGTAGAGCGACAGCGCGCTGTGCTGGCAGCGCGCGACGCCCAAGAAGCGCAGACAAGCGATGCAAACGCGCTCCAAGCGCTCTCGTGTCTCAAGCACTTGGCTCTGCGCGGGCAGACCTTCGCGCCATCGCCAGCAGCAACAGACGCAACCAACGAGCACGAGGAAGCAATCGAAGGATCATTTAGATAAGAGAGAGAGCTGCTGCTATTGCCGATGCGATGGTCGGTCGTGTTGAATATCCATAGTACAGAACAATAAATGAGGCAGAGTCGGTCGGTCGGTCGGTCGGTCGGTCGTCAGGTGGTAGTGGTGGTGGTGTATGGACAGATGCGTGGTCGCTGGAATAGATAGGAGGAGGTGGTGGCGTGGCGTCACGACCAGCGCGCGCTCACAAGTAGAGCTTCTTCGCTTCGACTGCGTAGCCTGGTGCGTCCGTCCGTTCGCTCTCGCTGTACGCGAACGCCGATGCTGCGTCAGCTGGGTATTGACTCTGGAGGAGACCATTCAGAGAGAGGTAGGTAGACAGACAGACGAGTGCGTCAGCCCACCGCTCGCTGGTCGCCAGACGCCTCAGTCGGATCATGAGCACTACGTACGGGGCTCTCAGTGAGGAAGTGCATGTACGCTCGCTTTCGCGACTCGGTCGATGCGGCTGCGCTGCTCCCCGACGACAGCGCTGACGCTTGTGGCGCTGCGCCAGCTCCAGTCGCCATCGCTGCTGGCTGCGCAACGTCGGCGTAACAGTCATACGGCTCGAGCAAGTCCGCTTCGACGTCCGTGCGGCTGTCAAAGAGCGAGTCGATCTTCTGCGTCATGAGGAAGCAGAGCGTCGTCGCGGCCGCAGCGATGTACTCTTGATCCAAGACGTCGACGCGCTGCTCGCCAAAGTGCCGCGTCTTCGCCTTCTTCTTCGGCTTGCTCGGGGTCCGCCCTGGGCTGCTTGTATCGACATTGTCGTTGTCATTGTCGTTCGCGTATCGCTTCAAGCGCTGCTGGTCTGGCGACGACGGTGCAGTGTGGCTCCCTTGCTCAGCGTCCGACGACGAATCGCCAGTGCGACCGGCGAGGTACCGGTCGTTCATACCTGCAGGGTCTTTGCCACCGCTGCTCTGCTTCTTCTCGGCTTTGAGCTTTGCGACCTTGAGCAAGTACTTCTGCGCGTGCGTGCGCACTTGCGTAACCGAGCGCGTGCGCACGACCTGCTGCACGCGCTTCCACTTGTGGCCGTGTATCCGGAAGCCCGCGAGGAAGCGCTCGTGCTCGTCCGCAGTCCAGCGGCCGCCACGGATCGAGCCACCGAGGTCGTCGTCGTGCTCGTTGTCTTCGTCGTCTGCAGGTGCTGGCGCAATGCGGCGCGCGCTGTTGTTGTTGTTGCCGCCGCTGTTCGTCTTGCTGTCTTGCTGCTGCTGCTTGCGCGGCGTTGTGTGCTGCTTGGCTGGCGACGACGGTGTCGAGCTACTCTGGCCAGCTGGAGCCTTCCGGTCGACTGCCGCTGGGTCGCTTGTGTGGATCGCGAGCGCGCGCGGTGCTGCTGCTGGTGGTGGCGACGCCGACTGTGCGTTCAGGATCGAGTGGTGCGAGCCGACTGTCAGCTCTGGCTGGAACGGCTTCCCGAATGTGTGAAGCGACGGGAGACTGAACTTGGGCAGCGCCGGCGCACTGCTGCTGCTGCTGCTAGTCGTCGCACTCGACGACGACGATCGGTTGAGCAAGTTCGCGAGCCCAAAGCCCGAGGACCCGCGCCAGGGCTCCGTGTCCTGCGCGTGGCGGAAGGAGGAGGAGGACGAGGAAGTGGGAGCACGCACATGGAATGCGTTTAGCGGAGAGCTACGCCATGGCAGCTCGCTACTACTGGGTAGGAAGCTACTGACCTGGAGTCGCCCGGGTGGCGGCAGCGCCGATGGATGGTGCTGCTGCGGCGCGAGCATACTGCTGCTTGTGCTGGTGTCCGCGGCAGAGCTCTGGAGCTGGGTGTTGCGGTTCTCTTTGGCGTACTCGTGGGTCGTGTGCGCGTGTGGGTCGCTCGAGACGCCTCTGTCCATGTCACTTGCTCACTGTGGTAGTCGAAGCGGCAGCGAGCGCAGGCAGTCGAGAGATCTCGTGGCTCTACAAGATCGCTGTGTGTGTCTGATGGTGGAATAGATGGAGAGATGCATGCATACAAAGCGAGAGCAAGCCAGAGCCGCGCGTCAGTCAATCATTCAGCCAGTCAGCCGGTCGGTCAGGCACAAACTCGGTCGTGCGCACTGCAGTGTGTACACACGCACACGCGCGCTCGAGCGGAGACCAAGCAGAGCGAGAAAGCGGTAAGCACGCAGCAGTCCGGGAGCTGTACCTGCGACGACGACGTTGCTGCTGCGAGTGCGAGTGCTGTGGTGCAATGGCGTGAGATCGCGAGCGCGTTGCGTGGCTCGGCTCGCGTGGACGACGACGGCGGCGGCGGCGGCTGCGACGGATACGAACCAAATGTGTCTGGATCGATCGATCTTGTTGTCAGGACCGCGCGCGCGGGTGCTGCCGCTGCTGCTGCTGACGTTCGCGGCTGTCGATGCCGTCGTCCTCGCTTTTCGCGCCTGTGGTTGTTCTCTCGCGCGCTCTCTCTCGCTCGCTCGCTCGCGCGCCAAAACGCAGGGCAGTCTGGCTCTCTCGCGCAAGCGACTCGGCGTTTGTATGCGCGTGCTTGTCAAAGCAGCCAAGTGGTTCAGTTTAAGATACCTCTAATAATAGCCTGCGGGCTAGGGCCTGTCGTAGCGTCGCAAGCGGCAAAAAAGACAGGTGGGAAGAAGAAGAAGAAGAAGATCTCCATTCATTTCAAGCTCGCTCGCTTTTGCGATAAGTCGTGCAATAAGTCGTGGGTCTTTGGCATTGAGTGTGCGCATGTGGTGCGAGCCCAGTGTTGGCTCCTGCGCGCGTGGTGGTGGTGTACGCCTGCAGCACACACTACATCTTCCCCACCAAGAAGAAGAAGAAGAGCGGAGAAACGTCCAGCGCGCAGCAGCAGTGTAGTGTGTGCGCACTGCGTTCGGTCCAAGCGCACATCGGTCATGGATACAGTCAACACTGCTCTCAGGCTCGGCGGTTTGTTTGTGCTGCCAGCATCAAGCCTTTGAGCGCCACAGTGAACCAGCAGAGCAGTTTGCTCAAGACAATGGGGTCTCGGCAATGGCAATCTGGCTGGCCACGCTTGACCTCGAATTCGAATGCAGGCTGTCATGTGGTTCGCTTCGCTTCGAGTCGAGCCGCATTGATGATTCACGAGCTTGTTTCTTCTTTCTTTTTTCGAGGCGCTTCGAGTCAGTCAGTCGGTGTATGACATTCGAAAGCGAACGCAGACTTATTCAGTGCGTGGCGCGTGCGTGGCGAGCGAGACCAAAGCGAGGAGGAGGAGGCCAGGTCGTGGCGAAAGAGCGAGCGAGAGAGAAGGTATTCGAGTAGGGTTGGCATGTGCTGCGGTTGCGGGTGCGGCGCGTCGGCAAGCACCTGAAGCGCTTGCCAGGGCAAGGTGCTGTCTGCTGGTCCAGACGGCTGGTGGTTGGTCGCGGCGCAAGCTCAAACGGATCAAACGCCGCCCAAGCGAGCGAGCCAACGCAGACAAGAGAGCGGCCTGATACTCGAGATGCGGGAGAGCTCGAGGCGCGAAAAGATATGGGCGAGAGACGGGCGGCCGGAAAAGTATCTTGAGCAGGTGTAATGGTCCGCCTTGCGCAGCGTGTGCATGTGTGTGTGTGATTGTGAGGCTGCTGCTGCTTGTGCGCTTGTGCGGCGAGACCTGTATTGCTGTGCGTGGTGCGGCTTTGTGTCGTGTCGGTGGAGGGAACGAACGCAGCAGCAGCAGCAACAACAACAAGAGTGGCCAGCAAACAGGGGGAGATGGAGTCGCGCCGCTCAGCTGGACGCGCTGGCCCTCCTCCAGCTGCTTGCTGCACCTCGGGATTTTCTTTGTGAGTGACAGGAGCATTTGGGTGGATCGTGAACGTGCAGGATGTGTGGTGTGCGTGCGATATGAACACGAGCGAGCGAGCGAGCTGCAGTGCGACGTCGCCAACCCCTGTTGGGTTGGGTCCAACCAACCAAACCTGCTCGCAACCACGCTACCCCAGCAAACCGAGTGCAAACGAGATCGCGACGCAAAGCGACATCGCGACGAGAAAAGTGTATGTTTGCCGCGGCTATCGTTCGATCTTTTGCTCGCTCAGACGAGCCACATTGCTTCGATATTTCGTGTGGGCCACAACTTGCAGCGAACTGGCGCTCGCGCGCTCGACCAATCGCCGTCGCGCAATGCGTATCTTCTTGTCAAGCTATTTCGAGCCAGTGCACAGCAACAGCTCGGACGATCCGACTGATCCGAAGCAATGCAACACCAGTCGTGACAGACTGATTGAAGCAGCAGCAGCGCGCGCGCGTGCATAAGACCGCGCCGCGGTTTGACGCGCTGTCGTATCGCTACGACCGTTCGTTCATCCCACCGCGTCGTTTGCCCACCGGATACGACAACAACAACAAGCGACGCGCCATGGGCGACGACACCAACACCAACAGCAAGGCTCAGGTGCTCGCGTTCGACCGCGAAAAGCGTGTGTACAAGGACGCATATGTGGACAACTTCCGCAAAGTGCGCCACTTCCCGGCGCTCGCGACGATCGGCGCCGGCAGGTCCGATGGCGAGAGCATCATCCTCGTCCAGGAGCAGCAGCAGCTCGCGCTGACTTCAACCAGCGCTAGCGGCGGCGTGACGACATCCGCGACTGCGACGCCGCGACGCGCGCTCGAAGATGTGCCGAGCCGTCTCTTGCCTCCTGATTCGGTACGTGCTCCTAATGGCACCTGCTGCTGCTGCGGCTGCTGCTGCGAAAGCATGGACATCGGCGTGGACGCACGAGGAGCAGACGGCCGAGCGGGCATTCATTTGCGCTTGTGTTCGTGTGGTCGACGCGACTGTCTGTCTCCGTGAACGATAGCGTCGTGTCGCCATCCTCTTCTGACTGCTGTGCGTATGGTTTCTGGCAGCTCGAAGCGATGTTTGAAAGCACGCCGCCTCTCTCGTCCTTCCGCTCAGCGGTCTTGTGCAAGCACACGAATGCGCGGCTGGGTATGGGTGTCTCGCCGTTCAGCGCTACGACGCCGACAGCCGGTGCTGCAAGCGACCGCAGTCGAGACACGAATCGCTACGCGCTCCAGGTAGTATGTGCTCTGTTACTCGGGCTGTCGCTCACATGTCAGAGTCCTTGGTCCTCACACGATCACGGCGTACGGTCGATAGCAAGCTGCAGCGTTCAAGCCGCCGTGTCCAGTCGAAGCGAAGAACGCGATCCAGCGCAAGGTCGCGTACGACCCACAAGCATACTTGGACAAGTCTCCTGCTGGCCGATCGGTCAGTCTGCTTGGTTCGCCTGTTCACTTGCCAAGTTGCTTGCCTGCTTGATCGTGCAACGACACTCACGCACTTGCTGTCCATGGCGATGCCCACTTGCGTCTCGCAGTCGACTGTCCGAGACGGGATGCCGCAGTGGAGCTACAACAACCCGGCGGTAGCAAAAGCCGATATCCGCACAAAGAAGTACTTCCATGTCCCGCCTGAAGGCGTCATTCGGGCCGATCGCAAGTACACGCAAGAGTTCATTCACAAGAACGTCGAAGCGCACCAAGCGAGTCGGAATCAAGCGAGCAGTGAGCGGTACAGTAGCTAGAGCAAGCCCGCTTGTTGACAACACGGGGGATTGAGTATGGACAGCTACAGTCGGTCTCTCAGTCGTCGCGCTGCGACTTGGTGAGCACGCCAGCTGCGAGCAGCTCCTGGATCACAAACTGGCAGCCGCATAGACGCGAGTCAATGCCATGAGATCACTACTGTCGAGAGCGAGAGACACACCCGAATGAGCGAGCGCCTACCGTCTCTGCGCGTGCAACCCGAGCGAGTAATGCGCCGTCGTACTTTGCTTCGGGCCACCACGCTGGCGTCGCACTGACCTCGCTTGAGTCGTTCTTGTGCAACCGCAGCTGAGCCAAGACAGAGAGAGAGACACACACACATTGCCTCTGAGTAGTCGAGTCAAATGGCATGACCAGCTCCACTGTGTTCGTTAAAACAAGCTAAGAGACTGCAGTACCGCTGCGCGGAGCGAGTAGGTAGCGCTGACACTCGCGACAGTGAGCTCGAGCCCCATGTCCTCTGCTCTGTCCACGAGTGACTTGGAGAGCATGAACGGGTTCATCTCGAGCGGGAACTCGTCGCCGTACCACTCGATCAGCTCATGCGAGCGCGCGAGAACATCGAGCGACCGACTCAGCTGAATCAGCACACACGCGACAATGACAGCGCAGTCAGGACACCCACCTCCTCCTACTCATGCGCACAGAGAGAGAGCATACGCAGGCATTGTTACCTACCGTGAGCACAAAGTTGCAGCCGTTCCAGACAAAGGTCGGAGTCGGCCCAGCACCTGCCGCTGCTGCAGTCTTGCTCGTCCGAGTGTACTGCTTCCACTGCGCAATGCGCTCCAGCGCATCGACTGTGCGATGCACCAGCGCAACGAGCGCGTCGCGAAACGCGTCAAACGCGTGGAACCGCTCTGTGAACAGGATCGCCGTCGCGTACTTGTGCGCGCAGCTCTTGATCGCATCGCGGACGACACTGTGCGCTCGGTCGTACGCGACGAGCGCTGTGAATGCCTCTTGATGCAGCGCGTCTTGCTGTGCATCCGTCGAGCGCGACGACGCTGAGCTCGCTCGCAGCGTCGTTGCCGCGCGGTTCCCGGCACTGAACGTCAGCTCTCGTCGACTCGGTTGGTGCTGCTGTTGTAGCTTTGGCTCGGCCGATTGTCCTGGCTGCGAACTCGAGCTTGAGCGACTCGGCTCACTGAGTTTGGCGAGCGCTGGTAGTGATGCAGACCCGTTCCATGGCTGTGGTCGCCTCCTCTTGGCTTGGAGCTACACAAGAGATCAGTGAGATCACCAAGTCAGCCGCTCGCCTATCAGCTAGCACACGTCGTCACAGCGTGGATGGGTCTCTCTCTCGCACACACGCACTTTCACACACAAGGCGACCTACCTCTTCAAGACGCGCGACCTCGGATGCGCACACGATCGGCTGCTTCCACGTCGTATGCAGCTTCTCAAACTCTGCGTCGCGCAGCGCTCGCTCGTCGTCTCGGCGTCTCCGAACGTGACCCAGTGCGACGCTGCGCTCGCATTCACAGTCGCCATCGAGGAACTGGACGTGTACGCTCTTGCGCTCGCTGTTCACTGCAGTGATCTGTGCGAAGTGAGGGAGTGAGACACCTTGCAGCGCAGTTCATCCAGTCGACTCGCTACCGCTAGCAGCAGCTGACGCACACGTACAGCGCACGAATGCCACGTCTCTTGCTTGTACGCGCGTGTCGTGCGGCTACGACGGCGCCAGCAGCACTCGACAACGTCGCCGCTTTGAAAGGTACGTGAGCACAAGGACGCTGCAGCAGCACTCGCGTGAGGTTCAAACACGTCGCGAACGTCGTTGCGCAAGCCCTCGACAAAGATGCGCTGGGTCGCGCGTGGCAAGCGCTGCGCACGCTCGACACTCATCTCCATGATCAGCGTGAGCTCTTCGCGCTCTTGCGCGAGCTTGCGGTCCTCTGCTTCTTCGAGCGCGCGCTTCGCTGCGGCTTCTTGCGCCAGTCGCTCGCGCAGCGCTCTTGCTTCATCGTTGTTGTACTTGCGGATCTGCGGATCCACCAGTCCATACGTCAGACATCTCACAGAGATCGTAGAGCTCCCGCACGGGCACATACGTACGTTGTGGAGCGAACTAAAGTCGATGAGCGACCGCACGCGACGCAGCACGTTGTCGTCGCAGTGCAACAGCGCCTTGTGATAGCTCGTGTCGAGCTGTCCAAAGCACTCGGGGCTCTGTCGCCACACGCTCACGCAGATGCACGTCGCCCACGTCTTGCCAGCAATGCCCTCGGGTGGCGCCGGCGCAACGCTGTTGAGCACGAACGCGAACTCGGGCGAGTACTTCCAGCTCCCATCGACTTCCTGAAGCGCGACGAGCGCTGCAATGTGCGCTGGCAGTGGCGGTCCATCGAGCGCAGACGCGCGCTCTGACAGCGCCGACGTGAGCGACTGCGAAGCTCCAGTGCTGCCGCTCCCGTCGCGATCATCATGGTGGTTTGTGGATGCGCTGCGATGGACTCTGGTCGCAGCGCTTGCGTCCGGCGACTGCGACTGCTGCACGACGTGGACCTCGCCGTTCGCAAACACGACGTCGGCTGCGACGGACTTGCTGAACGCGCGGTAGAACTCGTCAAAGTTGAACGGCGCCGGCTTCTTTGGAGCTGGCATCGCAGCAGCAGCAGCAGCAGCAGCTCCGACACACGACCTAGCAACTCTGTCGAATGGTGTCTTGGAGGTCTTTCATGTGCGACTCGGCAGTTACCTGGAGCCAAGTACAGGTCTCAGCTCAGCTCGAGCGATGCACGTCCAGCGCAATATCGTGCATCTTGCCTCGAGTCGATCTCTCCAGTCGGCAGTACAGCACGAGCAATGACTCGACACACGGCGCACCACGTCCTCATTCCTCAGCGCCGGGATGTCTATGCACTCTCTCTCTATCTACCATCTCCCGAACCGATCCATCCGCACGGTGTAGAGCATCACTACAAGCCATCGATACCATACGCTTCGCGCGCTTCGGCGATGACATCCGCCAACTCGGACTGCCGCGACGGACGCGTCTCACGACTCGGGAAGATCTCATCGAGGCGCAGTCCGTCTGCGCTACTCACAACGAGCGCATGCGGCACAACGCATGCGAGCGAGTCGCACGGCGCCTCGGCTGTGCGTGGACAGCACGAACAGACAGCAAGTCGCGGATCGTCGCCGCTTTCGTGGACCGTGCGCTCCACGACGCCACTCGGTAGCACGATGTGCGCGACTGGCTCGCGATGCGCGTGGTACACGCTGCGAACTTGGAACTCGCCGCGCGAGCGCAGGAACAGTGTGAGGTCGCGCGCTGTGATCGGGAACGCGAGGTCGTCGTTCACGAAGCGGTGGAGCCGAAAGACCGTCGCCGATGGACAGCAGACAGCTCGGAGCGTCGTGACCAAGTGCTCGGCGTCGATCGTTGGCTCCGGCTCGCCTGGTCGCCGCTCGCGTGGCAAACGCGGGTACTTGTGCCGCAGCAGCTTGAGTGCAAGCGGCACAAACGGCGTCAGGGACGAGCTGTCATGCTCAGGCAAGAGCGCATCGACTGGCAGCGGCAAGCGCTTGCGCTTTGGTGCATCCGACGGCGGCGATGCTGGCGCGAGGCTCGTGACGCCAAGCGGCAGTCTGCAGACAGACAGAGAGCGCGCGTGAGTCCAGCCTTCCAGTCGCCAGGACTACGAACACGAGCGCCATGGTACGTACTCTGACTGAACTGCTGCATCGTATGGTCGTCCACGGCCGCGCGTGTGGATCGTCTGCGAGAAGAGGTCACCGAGGTCGTTCATCTGGTACACCGTTGCGCCACGTGTGCGCTTCGACGCGAGCGGCAGTGCGCACACGCCAAGGAGCGTCGTCCACTCGCCGCCATCGACAAGCGGCAAGTCGAGCGGTGCGTCCGAGACGACGTACTGCGACGTGTGCGCGCGCTGAGCGTCCGTGTCGTCGTCCGTGGACCGGAGCGGCGCGACTGCGAGCGAAGTGCCTCTTGCCGGCTTCCCACAGCGCTCGAACGAGTACATCGTCGCGATTTTGCGGTGTTGCGACGTCGAGATGATCGCCCCTGGAGGGTGGCGCGCGAGAGAGGACAGAGAGAGTGTGTGAGAGAGTGAGACACATAGGTGCGAGTCCTGGGTCAAGACAACCGCACGAGTCGCACCTCGACTCTCGCTCGCGTGCGTTGCCAAGTCGATCTCTTCGATCGCGCCAAAGTCTGACTGCGCGTCGCCTGCGGACACTGGCTGTGCCCACGACAGCAGCGGCTGCGACGGCATGCGGCAGTCAATGACTTCAATCGACATACCGGACCCGACGATGAACTGGAATGGACAGCTGCAGACACACAGGAGGGATGCAGTGGTCAGCTTCTCGTCTTGGCACCACGACTATGTCAACGGCATAGCGCGACATCGACGCCGCACCTCGACCGCCGCTTGAGGTCGTAGATCTCAGCTAATGGCGAGCCGACGCTCGCGAGGTCAAAGACTTTGTCGTACTGCACCAGCGCCTTCGCTCGCTCGCGCAGATCGACAGACCGGACAGTGAAGCGGTTCGCAGACCAGAGCACGCACGGATGACTAGCAAGCACGCAATGGAGCGAGCCACACAGTCAGTCCATCTGTCAGTCAGTCAGTCAGTCAGCCTCTGTTCTACTCGTGCCGGGCATCCCATCATCCAGCACGGCTGCACGAGCGAACGCACCTCGCGTACTCGCAGTGCAACAGACGCTCAGACGCCATCGCCGCCTCGACTGCGAGCGTCTGGACGCCACTCTCAGGCGCCCACGCGTGCAAGAGTCCGTCGCCCGTGACGAATGCGAGCTCGGCTTCAACGTGCGGACTCGCTGCGACGTGGAACAGCATCTCGTTAAACGTGAGCTTGAGCTTCGTGCGCAAGAGCTGCTCAGAGGATGCGTCGAGCGCCTGCGAGCAGTGGTCTGGTGCCTGTAGGATCGTGCACTGCGCGGCGCCGCGTGCTGCGACAAAGAGCGGCTCGTTCAAGCCTGTTGACTGCGTGGTGGAGCGACCGCCGAGGACTGCGAACTGGCGGATCGTCGTGCCCGTCTCGACGCGATTCGTCGTGAAGCTCTGTGCGTTGTCGCAGTCGCTAGCGCTGTCTCTACTGCTGCTGCGTGGCTGCACGAGCGCACACGCTTGCTGGAGCACTGGACCAGTCGGGAAGAACACGATGTGGTCGCCGCGAGCGCTATGCGTCCCAGCGAGCGCATTGCCCTGCCACTTGGGAATGAACGCTGGCGCTTTGTCTGGACTGCGCGCGTACGCACAGCGTGTCAGTGCGCATTCGTAAGCAGGAGCTCGTCGACAGACAGCGAGCAGCCTGGTGGCACACGATGGCTACGAAGTACTACGCACCGAAAGTTCTCCTCGATGTGGCGCTGCAGCAGGTCGTTCGGCACGTGGTGGCGATAGCGTTTGCGGAAGTACAGCGCTTCTGTCGACGAATGGAGCCAGATCGCGCGGTCAAACGCCGCGCCGGGGACCATCTTCATGCGCTTGTGTGTGCGCAAGTACGCGTGTCCTTCGTGGTTGCGCACGTGCAGCTGCAGCACGCCGTGCGCGTCGACAGCGCTGCCAGTGAACCTGCGGCGCGCATCGTTCACGAGCTCTGGGTTCAGCGGCACGGCGTCGGGGTCTGGCGCTGCGAGTGCGCCAGAGAGACCGGTCGTCGCGACCACCGGCGGCCAGTTCGGATACACGTGCGTCGCGTCCATTGCATTCGAAATGGCTGTGTCTTGGTTCGGGCTCATTGTACCGCGCTGGCGAAAATTATAACACCGGTGTGAAACATGTTCGAGTCACGAGGCGATCAATCATGAGGTGTTGGATGGCCGCAGTGCTGGCAAGAGGCGCGCTTGTGTGTGCGTGTGAGAGACTTGAGAGTCGCAAAAGGCCAAGGACACGACACAGCTCGGCTTGAGCTTTGCGCAGTCAGAGACTGAGCAGTGACTTGAGAGGACGCAGACGCGGGCAGGAGTTTCAGGTTTCAGGAGGATCGCGACTACTCTCAAGCAGGAGGTGCGCTCGACTCGACACCACTTCTCGACTCGACTCGCACAGCATCGGACGCGAGCTCTCGCTTGCCTGTCTACGCCAAGCGATATGCGCGTGCCGTTCCTGCTTGCGCTGCTCGTAGCCACTGCGGTTGGTGCAGCACCGTCGTCGTCGTTGGATGCTCCGAACAGTAGCGCCGACTCGGAGCTCGTGCTCTTGGTGTCGCTCTCGCGCCATGGCAGTCGCGCGCCAAACCCGAGCGTGCGCAAGCACTGCCCAAAGAACGCTGCGAACCTGAAGGCGTACCAAGTGCCGCTGGAGCAGCTCACGGAGCGCGGGATGCAGCAGATGGAAGCCGCTGGACGCCACGTGCGCCAAGTGTACGTCGACGAGAAGACGTTCCTCTCGTCGTCGTTCAACAGCGACGACCGGACGCACTTTGAGACGTACTTTCGCGCCGACGCCGCGCCGCGCTGTGGCCAGAGCGCGATTGCATTTGGTAACGGGCTGTACCCAGACGGCACAGGGCCAGCCGGGTACGCGAAGCAGCCGATCCCGGTGTTCATGCAGCTCTGGGAGAACGAGCACGACTTCACTGCAAACGCGCCGTGCTTTGCAGTCACGCAAGCGCACGCGACGCACTACGCAGCGACGCGCGGCGAGCGGCTCATTGCACGGCACGCTGAGGCACTCAACAAAGCGGCAGAGATCTGCGGCACAGAGTTCTTCAAAGGCGGGAGCGGCGGCGACCAAGTGCTTGCAACGAAAGACGTCGCCGACATGTTTGACTTTGATCGTGACGAAGGACTGACTCCGACGCCTGGGCTCACGCCAGAGCTCATTGACGAGCTCAACACTCTCGCGTTCCAGAACCTGCTCGAGCGGCTGTACTCGACACCGCGTGAAGTCACGACTGAAATCGCCGGCTTCCCGCAGCTCCTCGTGCGCACGCTCACAGACGCAACAGCGCCGAGCTGGAGTGGCGCGACGTCGACCAAGTACTACTCGTTCCACGGTCACCGCGAGCTGCTCCACGGTCTCGGCTTCATGCTCGGGATGAAGTTCAACTTTGGCGATGGCATGCCGGCATTCAACGGCTCGACAGCGCTCCACCCTGGCACGACGCTCTTCTTCGAGCTCCATTGCCAAGCACCAGGCGGCGTCGACGTTCCAAACAGCCGTGCGCAGTACGTCGTCAAGCTATTTGTGTGGTCGCCACAGAGTCCACGTACAGCAGTGAAGCTCGAGAGCTGCGACCTCGAGTGTCCGCTCGCTGACTTCACAGCAATCATTGAGACGCACATTGCGCAGACTGGGACGTGGCAGGACATCTGCAACTACCACCCCGTGAACATCCCGCACGCTTTGCCAGCGAGCCTAGTCGCGCCATCGACTGCCGTAGCGTCCGTTGCCACTGCCCGTGAAGCAACAGGGGTGACTGAAGTGCCAGAGCTCGAGACATGGCCGCCATTGCCGGTACCGACTGCAAAGATCGCGCCACGAGTGCGGCGCGAGCCGCCAAGTAGCGCGACAATGGAGCAAGTCGCTCCAGTGATTGGACTGCCATCGCAAGCGCTGCATGCTACAGCTGGCAGTGATAGCACCGTCACTGTGCAGACAGTTGTGCACTGGACACTCACAGTCAGCGGTGTTGCTGCGCTCGGGGCGCTCTGCGTCTCGACTCTCCAGCGCCGCCGCTCGTACGTCTCACTATGACTGAGCACACTGTGTAGAGAGAGAGAGGGAGTCTCGTAAGTAGACAACGTCACCTTCGAATGCACGACTTCATCGGCGACGTCGCCCATGTTCACATCGCTCATCTTGCTGTCTTGAGCAGGAGCGCGTTGCTTGGTCGTGCTGTGAGGCATGCGATCTCACAACAACTCGTCTTGCCTTGCGATAGCGACGGCCATGTCCTCTCTCTCTCTCGCACTCATCCCGTCCTCAGTAGTGAATGAGCGGATGCACTGGCCAGACGCGCTCGGACTCGAGCTCGAGCTCAATCGGACTGTCGTACACGTGGAGGAACTCGTCGAGACTCATGAACTCGTCGCGTCCAAGGAGCGCGAGCACGAGGTCGTTCGCCGGCAAGAGCATCTGGTCCGAGATCGTGAGGTTCGTGAGGCACTTGCGGATTTCGGCAGGCGCCATGAGTCCGATCTTCTTGACAAACTTGACGAGGTTCAGGAACGTCTCGACTGCGTGCTGCTGGAACGACTCGTCGGTCCACTCGCTCTCACTGCCGCCTTGGCGCGTCACAGTGACTTTCTTGAAGTAGAGACCTTGGAGCAAGCGCGCTGGGAGGTCGTCGCACGACGCGAGCACGCGCATGGACGCTGGCTCGATGATCTTTTGCAGCAGGAGCTGGCGACAGAGCACGAGGAACTGCTCGGCGCTCGTTTCGAGGTACAGCAAGATCGTCAAGTCTTGCAGCAGCACGAGCCCTGTGGCTTCGATCTCGAGCTTTGCGAGGAGCTTGGCAAAGTACTCTTGCGTCTTGCGCGCGTTGTCGACATACGCGTCGGCGACTCTGCCCATGATCGCAGACCGCGACACGCTCGGATCGAACTTGACACTCGTGGTCGCGGTCGCAAGCGACGCGTCGCTGTTGTTGTCGCTCAAGAACTGCTGCTGCTGCTGTGAGTTGCGGGGATGGCTGTCGCCACTCTCTTGTGTCGGGTCGTCGCCTGCTTGCTGCTGCAGGAGCGCGTCATGCTGCTCTTGGTGCGCGCGCGGCAGCGGCGGGTTCACAAACGTCAGGACCTCGAGCAGTGACGGCCCGAGCTGCTCGAGTTTGTCGAACAACGATGTGCTTGCTGTGTTGCCGTACAGCTGCTCGCTCTCGCTCTTGAGACTGTCATTGGCCGCCGCCGCAGCAGCACTGGGATCGTCAAGTGGCGTTGAAGGCGAGTGATGGAGACGGCGATGCGAGCCTTGCTGTGCAAGCGCCTTGCTCGTGTCCATGCGGCGAGCCGAAATCGTCCCAGAACGAGCAAGCGTGCGCTGGGATGCACCGCTCGGACGCATACTGCCTTGCTTCTCCATGTGGCTTGGTCCGAAGCGTTTCGACCTCTGACGATCCTGAAGAGGTGTGAGTGGCGCTTGTTTTTTCACTATCACCTTGTGCTGTTTGGTCACCGTGCGGACATTAAAATATATATCCGCAGGCTCAAATATCCGCAGCGAAACCCTCTCAAAAGCGATGCGACAAATCATTTGATGTTTGAACGGTTTGTCCATTTTGCTACTTCAAGTAACAAACCCAAACAATTAAACAAGTAGATCAACACTCTTGCCATACTTACTTCAAAATGAAATATATGTAAAATACACATATGAACCGTGGGTGAAAACGTGGCCATTTTTTTGGTTGGAATTGCTGAACACCTCCGTTCTTGGCTTAGATACTACCTCTGTCTCATGAAACAATGCAGTTTGGAGTGAAAGATGGACCACATAACGTTTCGGTTTGCGATCATTGGCTGTAATCGCGCATGCTACTGGGAACGCAAAAGCACTCAAAATCGTCACTAAAACTGACCAGCAGCCACACGAATGGGACGGGCACGAGGCAGCAAGGACGTCAGCGCTGCTGATAGAATCGCAATCACCGTTTCCTTGCGTCTCGAGCGCGCACTGCTGGGTCGCTTGAGCGTGGTGCAGTGGCTGCCACAAGCTCGCACTTTCATCGCCACCCAAACACAGTGATGAAAGTGTGGGCTTGTCGCGGTCGCGATTGGGACAGCTCCTGGTCAAACTGTGGTCCGAGACCAAGACTCGATGGAGAGCAGCTCAAGGCGATGGTCGCAGCAGTACCAGCGCGGCGACGCACATCTGTGCGCGCCACAGCTGCAGCAGTTGGCGTTGCACCAGCAACATTGCAACGATACATTGGCAAGAACAAGCCACTCCGCGCTGTGAACGCCCACGTGAAGCCGAGGCTCGTAGACTCGAGAGGCTGCACTTTTGTCTCGCGTTTGTCTGCCGACCAGAGAGTACGTTCCTCACATTGTTTGCCTGCGCCAGCTTGTCGTCTGTCTCACACCACCATAGCCTGGCGTTTGCCCTCTTTCGTGCCAATGTACGACGTTGTGCATCTCGATGAGAAGTGGTTCTACCTCCACCGCCAATCCGATCGCTACATCCTCACTGACAGCGAGAGTCCACCGCACAAGGCTTGGCTCTCAGACAGCATAAAGAGAAGGTCACGGTCTGTTCAAGCCGCGGATACACTGTCCCACTCTTTGGCGCTCTGAGTATCTCCAGGTTCGGATCTGGATAAAGTATAGTGGATCCTGGACACAAACTAGGTGAACCTGGACCCAAAATAGAAGAACCAGGGTTGTTTTGACCGATCGCTGCTCTTCGGCGGTTCTTCGAGTATTGTTGTGGCCAGTTGTGCGTGGAAACGAGCGGGTTATCCAATCATGATGATTGCGCTCGACCTCATTTGAGTAACCGGCGGGCAAACCTCAGGTTCGCGACTTAAAGTCGCAACTGGGACTCGTGTGCTGGTCTTGGACGATCAAAGCGTGCGTGCGAGCGGCATTGACTCAATGACTGACGACTTGATAGCCACCAGCAACACGAGCGCCGCATCCCGCTTCAGCTTGAGACATCGCCACATCCGCCCCTTGACAGCTCGCGATTGTAGTGCAGCATGGTCGCAGTACGATCGCGGTCGTTAACCGTCTGTACTTCGACTGATCGAGCTCATCGCGCGGCCAAGGGCGCCTACATCGACGTGGAACTTCGTGCCGTTGACCACACTTGAATCCGCATCGTCACGCACGCATGTCGACTCCAGGTACTGGCGACTTGAGAGGTGCGCAGGCAGCGCCAACTCCACCGACGACGTTCGACTGCTTCTTCGGCTGCGACTCCTCCGACTGGATCGGCACCTGCTGCGCCGTCGTCTGCCGCAAATGTGCCGCCGGCAGATCCAAGTTTCTATTAGCTGCGGACGCTCGCTCGTCACCCGCTCGGTGCTGATCGTTTGACCGAGGACGAAGCGCTGCGTCGGTACACATCCGGCGTCTTCGAGCACGGCCGCGCGTCTTCGAGCACGGCCACGCGTACTTGCAAGACCAGAACACCGCGCACGCCAGCTTCCGAATGTCGAGACCGCGCTGCAGGTTGGCGCGAACCTGATTAACAGTTCGGCGACAACGATCTGCGGCGTCACATCGAGTACACGTACTCGCTCGTCAGGGCTCTCTTGACGCGCGCGTGCAACTTTGAGGCGCTGTCGGCACATCGATCGGCGTCGGAGCAGGCACCAGTTGCAGCGAATGTGGCGCTGGCGAGCGAAGTGTCGGCGCTGAAGGCTAGTGTGGCGGCTCTTGACACTGCGAATTGCGTGCTGAAGGGTCGACTCGAGACCTTGGGGCGTGCGCTTACCGACGTGACAGGCAAGAACGACACGCTATCTGTGGATGTCGTCGAAGTCCCATTTTCTGTCGTGACAGGGGGTTGGGTAAATCA
>JAASFT010000189.1:0-30677 GCA_023333885.1 Globisporangium parvum
CGCCCCCCCCCCCCCGTCCCATTTGACATTGGTCCAGCGATTCATCATCTGATTCCAGAACTGAGTTCATCATAATTGAAAATATCGTGCCAACGCGAACTTCAGCGCGAGCACGCAGAGTTTGTGAGGTCAATATATAGTGAGCTGAGTAGGCTGCGTCGATAAATAACTCGGGAGGTCAGAACGATCTTGGATCGTGAGCTCATCGGCGAGTTTTATCAAGACAACCCTGACACAATATGGCCGACGATCATGGTTCCCATACAGCCGCAATAATTGACTCTTCTTCGAGTGTGCTGCTATGACCCCGTCATCGCACACAATCAATATTTCTGATGTTCCCTTCTTTATGGTGGTAGTCTGATATGGAAATCGACAAGATGGATTCGATGTCGTTCCTATATAAATGTATAGAGGTTATCCGTGCCACTTTTTTGGATAAAAGAAGCACACATAAAGTGGGGCATATACAATCAAACATTTGCTTGATACAAATCCAGAGTTAACTAAGCCCAGTTGCACTGGATGCGTAGACAATAGCGATAAACTCGCAACAAGGCACTGTTATAACTCCTCGGCGAAGACTCGTCGCACACTCTCGACGTCGTGTGAAACGCAGAGTAGACGCCTTTCATTGCGCGTACACACCCAATCGCGGGCTCGCTCGCGCACTGTGACAAAGGCGTCAAGCAAACCGCACACGCCTCACACTTTGCCTCGTTGTCGAAGTGACAGGGACGCGGCTCCTGTCTCCGGTCTTCATCGGTAAGTACCGAATGCCGCGTTGCTTCCAGAAGAAGACAGCTCGCGAGCACCGATTCACCAACTTCAGCAACTAGACTGCGTGGATCGCGCGAGAGATCTCCGGTGCGTGACTGCTGGACTGGGATGCGACATGTGACACGTATATTGCAAAATCGTATCAAACGTATCGTGGTCATTTCTGAAATGACGCTCATACTACAACCAAGTGACTGACACTGCGTAAGCGACTTGTTGTTGTATCGATCCCTAAGTCGATTATCGAGCTCCAAAAGTGGTGTCACTCAAAGCGTGACACTAATGTTGTGTGGACGACCACGACATTGGTGTCGACCACACAAGCTCCTTCGTACGTCCTTTCACGCTCGGCGCGACACTTCGCGAGCAACGCCGCTCGGAGCAACGCCACAAGCGCTTAGAAGTGGTGCGTCGGTCGTGAGCGCTCCGTCATGAGCGCGTCGTTCGACGATGTCGAGTTCATCGTGCAGTGGGTCCGCGAGCGCATTACGCTGCCAGGGTACCAGCCCAAGGCGTGGACGTCCACGGACCTCGCGACTGTCAAGGAGTTTGTCGAGAACCCAGGCGTGCCCACGCTCTTCCTCTGTTTGCTTCATGGCGCACTGAACGTCTCGACGAGCGCACCGCGCGGCGCAAGCACGGTCATGTACTTTGTCAAGAACGGACAGGTGAGCGTCACGCCTGCGAGTGTCAAAGACGCACTGCAGTTCGGCACGGTCGAGAAGGATGCGATTGCGTCGCTGCTACATCTTATGAACGGCTACTACCTCCAGCGTCTGCAAGCGAACAAGGCGTGGCCCGAGAGCATCCAGAAAGAGTTCACAGGTCAGTTCTACCGCTTCATGTCGAGTCTCACGGAGACTGTGAGTCGCGGCTGCGGCAAGACGGTGCTGTACCTCCCGCCGGTGAACCCCGACAGGTTCAACCACAAGGACAAGGACCTCGTGCAGCAGCTCGAGTCGACTGTGATCCACTGGACGCGGCAGATCAAGGAGGTGATCAACAACCAGGACAACGCGCACGACGCAGAAGGTGCTGGGCCGCTCGAAGAGATCAAGTTCTGGGAGCATCGTACGCAGGATCTCTCTGGCATCACGGAGCAGCTCAATCGCCAGGGCGTGAAAGAGATCGTCGAGATCCTGCGCGCCGCCAAGTCGTCGTACCTCCAGCCGTTTGAGACGCTCTCGCAGATCATCAAGCAAGGGTCCGTCGAAGCGAACGACAACCTCACATTCCTCAAGAAGCTCAGCCCAGTGTGCGAAGAGATCGCACGCGCGCAGCCAGTCGAGATTCCGCTCCTGCTGCCCAAGCTGCTCAACTACATCCGACTCATTTGGATGTACTCGCGGCACTACAACTCCGAGGACCGCATCACGAGTCTCTTGCGCAAGGTCAGCAACGAGATCATCGTCGTGTGCTGCAAGAGGATCTCGCTTGCCGACATCTTCGACGGCAACGTCGACGCGAGCATCCTTCACCTCGAGCAGAGCATCCAGTGCGGCGTCTCGTGGAAGCAGATCTACCACAGAGCCTCGAGCGCCGTGAACGCAACCGCTGCGACGCCAGACCGGCGCTGGGCTTTGACGAGACTGGCATCTTTGCGCAGATCGATGCGTTCGTGCAGCGCTGTCGCGAGCTCCTGGAAGTGTGCGAAGGGCAGATCCAGTTTGCGCGCAAAGGCAAAGACGGCAAGCGCGAGGCGCTGCCGACCTTCGGTGGCAACCGCGGGCTCGAGATCGTCAAGAGCTTGCGAGGCATTGAAGCGCAGTTTGAAGGCCACGTCGAGCGCCTGCGGAGGCTCGAGTACGACATCCTCGACGTCAAGATCACGAGCTGGCACAGCGACTTCAACGCATTCAAGAACGGCATGAAAGACCTCGAAGCCATGACGCAGAACGTGATCAACGGCGCGTTCGAGAGCGTTGCGATGGTCTCAGCCGGTGTCGACTTGATCCTTGCGTTCCGCAAGATCGCGCAGCGCGAAGCGATCAAGCGGTGCGTCGAGAAGCGCACGATCGACATCTTTGGGATGTTCAAAGCCGCGATCGCGACGATCCGGAACTTGTTTGAGAAGAACAAGCACGCGCCGCCGCTGTCACCGACTGAGCCGCAGTTTGCTGGCTCAGCGCTCTGGGCACGCAGTCTCTTGATGCGCGCAACGGATGACCTCGTGCGGCTCCAGGAGCTCGCAGAGTCGTCGAACGCCGCCGAGAACGACGAAGCGCAAGCGTCGTACGAAGGACTGCGACTCGTTGTGAACGAGTACATCCAGCGCAAGTACCACGACTGGATCGAGGACTTGAACGCGCTCGGGAGCACGAACTTGAACTCGCGTCTTGAGAGTCCGCTCATGACCAAGACTGGATCGGCGCTCGAGCCCCACGCGCCAGCAGGGGCCGCAGCAGCAGGCGGTAGTATTGGCACTGCCGGTGCGACGCACGCACTGGCAAAAGGCGCAGCGAACTCAGAGGCAAGCGCCGCACAGGGGAGTAGCAGCAGCAATGCAGCAGCTGTGAACCTGAACGCGATCAACACGGGCGGGACCAAGGACCTGAATGTGCTCCAGAACACTGAGAAGACGCTCATCGGACGCGCGAAGAAGGGCTTCTTGAGCTGCAACTTCGATCGCCCGCTGCTCAACCTCTTTGCCGAAGTGCACTACTGGCAGTTCTTCAACGGCGAGATCCAGATCCCGTACATGGCGCACGACATTTGCAACCAAAAGGAGCAGCTCCGCGTCCTGCGCGAGCACGTGATGCTCGTCGTGCGCGACTACAACCGCATCCTCTTGGACCTGTCGTCGACGGAGCGTCGGCTGTTTGAAGACATCATCCGGAAGCTCGACCGGCGCATCCAGCCGGGGCTCCAGAAGCTCACGTGGGTCTCCAAAGGCATTGTCGAGTGGTACGTCGCGGACTGCCGGAAGCACTGCGAGAACACGTACAAGGTCGTGCAGGAGTTCCAAGAGAACAAGGACGTCGTGGCGAAGAACTGCAAGATGATTGCGAGCCTCATGCACATCTTCATTGAGCGCAACACGGTGTACGACGAAGGCGTGTTTGAAGCCAAGCAAGACATCCATCGCCGCGAGCTCGTGAAGCAGCTACGCGATGCGTACCACGCGATTAGCACGACCATGGCGACGACGTACCAGCACTTTGCCGTTGGCCCACCGGAGGTCTTGCGCGAGTGGAGTCGCTTCGTTGAGCGGTGCGACAAGATGCTCGAAGACGCGCTGCGGCAGTCGGTGAAGAAGTCGCTCCAGGAGCTCTCGAAGGCGATCAACGGCGACGCAAAGACCGACCCGCGTCCGCTCTTTCGCATCCACGTCGTGCTTGAAGACAGCAAGGTCGAGTTCAAGCCGTTCATGGTCGACCTCACGCAGATGGTCAACACCGTGGCGAAGGAAGTGTTCAACGTCATCTCGGTCGTCCCGCGTCTCGTTGCGTCGCTCCAAGAGCCGCAGAGTGGGAACCAGCCGCAGAGCGACTCGCCAGCAGCGCCGTCAGACTCTGCAAGTGGCGCGACGGATGGCAGCAGCGACAAGCGTGCTGGCGATAGTGGCGACGGCGAGTCGAACCAGAGCGCAGTCGTCGCTGCGGAGAGTAGCAGCAACAGCCAGGACGCTTGTGCGGCGATTGTCGCCGTGAACAACTTCTACCAGTCGATCTTCAACGACGAAGAGATCCTCAAGGTGCTTGTGCACATCATGAACGGCATGTCCTCAAGTGCCACGGAGCTGCAGAAGTACCTCGGGTACTGGGACAAGTACAAGCTCTTGTGGAACCAGGACAAGCAGGCGTTCATCCGGCGATACGCGAAAGCGAACCGGCCGCTGCAGCAGTTCCGCGCCGACATTGAGCGGTACCGCGAGCAGCAGACGAGCATCCAGAACGAGGACTTGACGAACACGATCAACTTCATTCAGATCGACACGAACTACCTCAAGACGAGTCTCATTGAGCACACAGTGCAGTGGATCGGGAAGCTCACGGGCTTGCTCAACCAGACAGCGCACGACGAGCTCCGGGACCTCATGACCATGATGCGCGAGAACACGAAGAAGCTCCAAGTGAAGCCGACGAGCCTCGACCACCTCGGCGAGAGCATCCGGCTGCTCCAGGACGTTCGCGAGAACATGGCATCGGTCACAGCGCGCTTCGAGCCACTCCAAGCAAAGTACGAGCTCCTGGCGGAGTTCGACGTCCAGACTACGGACGACGAGCAACGCGACTTGATGAACCTCAAGACGCACTGGGACGTCTACGAAGGCATGCTCGTGGAAGCGAACACGATGCTCCAGAAGAGCAAGACGAGCATGAAGCAGAACCTCCAGGACTCGGTCGCAGAGCTCAATGCGATCATGTCGGAGCTTCGCGCCGAAGCGGAAGCGACGCTGCCGTACAGTGGCGAGCAGGAGCCAGCAGTCGCTCAGCGCATTCTCCAGGACTTTGAGAAGAAGATGGAGGCGACGCGCGGGCGACAGAGCTCGCTGAAGAAAGGGCTCGAGATCTTTGGGATCGAGGAGTCGAAGAACGAGGGCTTTGCGCAGACGGAGAAAGAGCTCGAGCTCCTGACGCAGATCTGGACGCTCACGGACGAGTGGGACGTCGTGTGGGCGTCGTGGAAGAACAAGGTGTTCTATGACATCGAGGTCGAGAGCATGGAGAACACCGCCGCGCAGTTCTTCAAGAAAGTCGTCAAGTACGGCAAAGAGATGAAGAACTGGACGGTTTGGAGCTCCATGAAGACCAAGATCGAGCAGTTCCGGCAGACGCTGCCGCTCATTCAGGACCTCAAGAGCCCTGCGCTGCGTGCGCGGCACTGGGCACAGCTCAAAGAAGAGATGGGCAAGTCGTTCGACACCGAGTCGACGAGCTTTACGCTCGAGCGCGTCTTCTCGCTCGGTTTCCACCTCCACGCCGAGTTCATCAGTACGCTCTCTGCGAACGCAGGCAAAGAGCTCTCGATCGAGCAAGCGCTCGACGGCATCGACAAGCGCTGGAGCGCCATTGACATTGACATTGGCGAGTACAAGGGCGTGTACTACAAGATCAAGTCTGCGGACGACCTCTTCACTGCGCTCGAGGACGACCAAGTGCAGCTCTCGACGATGAAAGCGTCGCCGTTCTTTGCGTCGTTCGACACGAAGATCCTGTACTGGGAGAAGGCACTAGCGCACATGTCGGAGGTGGTCGAGACGCTCTTGAGCGTCCAGCGGTGCTGGATCTACCTCGAGAGCATCTTCATGGCGTCCGAGGACATTCGGAAGCAGCTCCCGCTCGAGAGCAAGCTCTTTGACGAAGTCAACAGCGCGTACTGCAAAGTGACTGAGGCAATGGCCAAGACCAAGAACGCCCTCCGAGCGACGCAGGAGCCGCGCGCGCTCGAGACGCTCGTCGAGATGCAGGAGAAGCTCGACCAGATCCAAAAGTGCCTCGACCAGTACCTCGAGACGAAGCGCATGCTCTTCCCGCGCTTCTACTTCCTCTCGAACGACGACTTACTCGAGATCCTCGGGCACCAGAAGGACCCGGACCAGGTTCAGAAGCACATCAAGAAGTGCTTTGAAGCGATCAAGACGCTCCAGCTCATTGCTCCCGGCGCGCGCGGGAACGCGACGTTCGAAGCCCTCGGCATGAACTCGCCGTGTGGCGAGCAAGTGCTCTTTGCCTCGAACGTCGTCGTCGCTGGCGCGGTCGAAGGCTGGCTCCTGCGCATTGAAGCCGCGATGATCAACACGCTCGAGAAGATCTACGCGCAGTGCCTCATTGGGTACAAGGGCAAGAAGGAGAAGTGGATCAAGGACTTCCCCGGCCAGCTCCTCATCACGTGCGGCCAGACGGCGTGGACGAACGAGTGCATCAAGGCCTTGAACGAAGTGTCGAAAGGCGAGAAGAAGGCGCTGAAGCAGCTCAAGAAGAAGTGGATCTCGTACTTGAACAAGCTCGCCGACATGGTGCGCGGCCAGCTCTCGGCGATCGACCGGAAGAAAGTCGTGGCGCTCATTACGATCGAGATCCACTCCCGCGACGTCATCGATCGGCTCGTGAAACAGAGCTGCAAGAGCGTGAACGACTTTGACTGGCTCATGCAACTCCGGTTCTACTTTAACAAAGACCTTGGCGAGTGCGGGATCTGCGAGGTCAAGCAGACGGTCACGTCGCTGCAGTACTCGTACGAGTACCAGGGCAACAACGGCCGTCTTGTGATCACGCCACTGACTGACCGATGCGTGCTCACGATGACGACTGCGCTGCACTTGAACCGTGGTGGGAACCCGCTTGGACCGGCTGGGACGGGCAAGACCGAGACAGTGAAAGACCTCGGAAAGAACCTCGCCAAGTACGTGATCGTGTTCAACTGCAGCGACGGCCTCGACTACAAGTCTGTCGGCCGCATGTTCTCGGGGCTCGTTCAGTCCGGCGGCTGGGGCTGCTTTGACGAGTTCAATCGCATCGAGATCGAAGTGCTCTCGGTCGTGGCGCAACAGGTCTTGACGATCATGCAAGCGCTCACGACAAAGCAGACGCAGCTCTTCTTCCTTGGCTCGACGATCAAGTGCAACCACAACATGGGCATCTTCATCACGATGAACCCTGGCTACGCCGGTCGCACGGAGCTCCCAGACAACCTCAAAGCGCTCATGCGGCCGTGCGCAATGATGGTGCCGGACCTCGCGCTCATCGCTGAAGTCATGCTCCAAGCCGAAGGCTTTCGCGACGCAAAGACCCTTGCGAAGAAGACGACAACGCTGTACGGACTCATGATCCAGCAGCTGAGCAAGCAGGACCACTACGACTTTGGACTCCGGAGCCTCAAAGCCGTACTCAACATGGCTGGTGCGCTCAAGCGCGAGGACCCGAACTTGCAAGAAGAGAACATCCTCTTGCGCGCATTGCGGGACATGAACATGCCCAAGTTCATTCGCGAAGACGCTGCGCTCTTCCGCCTCCTTCTCGGCGACCTCTTCCCATCGATTGAGCTCCCTGTGACTGACTACGGCAAGCTCCAGGGCACGATCGAGCAAGAGCTCGCAGAGCAGAAGCTCCAGGTGCACCCTGTGATCGTGTTCAAGACGATCCAGCTCTACGAGTCGCAGGTCACGCGCCACTGCAACATGATCGTCGGGCAGACGATGGCGGGCAAGTCGACGATCTGGAAGACGCTCCAGCTCGCCAAGACGTGCTTGGCAAAGGACGGCACGCCTGGCTACATGCCAGTGCGCGTGCAAGTGTTGAACCCAAAGTCCATCTCGCTCAACGAGATCTACGGTGTCTACGACCTCTCGACGTTCGAGTGGGTCGACGGCATCCTCTCGGCGATCTTCCGGAACCTCGCGGCTGACGAGCGCGCGGAGGAGAAGTGGATCATGCTCGACGGTCCCGTCGACACGCTCTGGATCGAGAGCATGAACAGTGTCATGGACGACAGCAAGGTCCTCACGCTCATCAACGGCGATCGCATTAGCATGAGTCCGTCCATGGCGCTCATGTTTGAAGTCCAGGACTTGTCTGTCGCGTCGCCTGCAACAGTCAGCCGCGCTGGCATGGTCTACATGGACGTCGACGACCTCGGCTGGCGTCCGTTTGTCCAGACGTGGCTCACGACGACGATCGCCGAGTTGGACGAGCGCGAGATCCTCCAGACGCTCTTTGACAAGTACGTCGAGCGCTTGCTGCGATTCAAAACCGCCGAGGTCTCAGAGCTCATCCCAGTGACCGAGTTCAACAGCGTCAAGTCGTTCTGCAACCTGTACAACGCGCTGGGGACAAAGGAGAACGGCGTCGACAAAGTGGCGTGCGGTGACAAGTTCGCAGCGATGGTCGAGAAGTGGTTCCTCTTCTGCCTCACGTGGAGCGTCCTCGGCGCGGCGAACGAGGACGGGCGGAAGAAGCTCGACTCGTGTCTCCGGGACATGGACACGGCGTACCCGCCGCTCAAGACTGCGTACGACTTCTACGTCGACGCGGCGGCGCGCGAGTTCAAGCTCTGGGACGAGAAGCTCCCGACGAACTTCCGCATTGCGCCGAACACGCCGTTCCACAAGATCATGGTCCCGACGATCGACACGCTCCGGTACGGCTTCTTGCTCCAGACTATGCTCGGCGCTGGCATCCACACGCTCATTGTCGGCGAGACGGGCGTCGGCAAGACGACGATCATCCAGAAAGAGATCGAGAGCCTGAGCGACGCGTACCAGCGCCTCGTGATGTACTTCTCGTCGGCGACGTCGTCAGCGACGACGCAGGACGTGATCGAGAGCGTGATGGAGAAGCGGTCGCTCAACCGCTTCGGCCCGGTCGGCGGCAAGAAGCTCGTGACGTTCATCGATGACATGAACATGCCAACGAAAGACACGTTTGGGTCCCAGCCGCCACTCGAGCTCTTGCGCCAGTGGGTCGACTACAGCTGCTGGTACGACCGCAAGAAGCAGACGCTCAAGTACTTTGTCGACATGCAGATCGTCGCGTCGATGGGTCCGCCTGGCGGCGGTCGCTCAGTCATCAGTTCGCGCTTCCAGAGCCGCTTCAACCTCGTGAACATGACGATCCCCGAGCACGCGCAGCTCAAGCGCATCTTCGAGACCATGCTCGTGCCAAAGCTCGCAGACTTTGATGACGAGATCAAGCCACTTGGTGCCCCGCTCGTCGCTGCGACGATCCAGCTCTACCAAGGCGTGCTCGAGCTCTTTCTCCCAACGCCTGCGAACTGCCACTACTTGTTTAACTTGCGCGACATGGCGAAGGTGATCCAGGGCTTGCTGCTCTCGGACAAGCACAACGTTGCGAGCCGCGACGGCGTCTTGCGGCTCTGGATCCACGAGAGCCTCCGCGTGTTCTCGGACCGACTCACGACGTACGACGACCGACAGACGTTCAAGAAGAAAGTGGACGACCTCCTCGGCGTGCACTTCCAGACCGACTGGACGCGTCTGTTGGCGTCGGCGCCAGAGCGCCTGAAAGAGAACGGGCCGCTCTTTACGTACGTCTTCTCGTCTGGAGCGGCGAGCGACGACAGCAGTCCGCCCAAGTACGCCGAGTCCCTCGACATGAAGTTCCTCAAGACGTTCATCGAAGAGCAGCTCGAGAACCACAACGCTGAGCCCGGGTACATCCCCATGAACCTCGTCATGTTTGGCGACGCGCTCCTCCACATCTTGCGCATCCACCGACAGCTCATGACCACGCGC
The DNA here is from genome assembly GCA_023333885.1 of Globisporangium parvum. Taxonomy (NCBI): domain Eukaryota; phylum Oomycota; class Peronosporomycetes; order Pythiales; family Pythiaceae; genus Globisporangium; species Globisporangium parvum. The sequence goes on from JAASFT010000189.1 coordinate 9,974, forward strand.
GGGAACTTGCTCCTCGTTGGCGTCGGTGGCAGCGGACGCCAGTCGCTCACGCGCTTGGCGGCGTTCATCGGCGGCTTCAAAGTCTTTCAGATCGAAGTCGTGAAGAACTACCGCAGTGGTGAGTTCCACGAAGACATCAAGAAGCTGTATACGCAAGTGGGCGTTCAGGAGCAGAAGACCGTGTTCCTCTTCAGCGACACGCAGATCAAGAGCGAGTCGTTCGTCGAAGACCTGAACAACATCCTCAGCAGCGGGGAGATCCCAGGGCTGTTTGAGAAAGAGGAGCAGCCGGCGATCCTCGATGCCGTGCGCCTCCGCGCGCGTGCACAGGGCGTGAAAGAGACGAAGGAGGCGCTCTGGAACTTCTTCGTCAGCGAAGTGCGGCGCAACTTGCACGTCGTCCTGGCGTTCAGTCCGATTGGCAAAGGCTTTCGCAATCGGTGTCGGCAGTTCCCGTCGCTCGTGAACAACACGACGATCGACTGGTTCAACGAGTGGCCGCTCGACGCGCTGCAGGAGGTCGCGATGAAGTTCCTCGAAGAGAAGAACGTCGCGAGCGACAAGCAGCGGTCGAAGATCGCGTCGGTCTTTGCCGTGGTCCATAGCAGCGTCCTCCTGGCGTCGAGTCAAGTGCTAGCGAGCATGAAGCGGCACAACTACGTCACGCCGACGAACTACCTCTCGCTCGTGACGGGGTACGTCGACTTGCTCTCGGAGAAGTCCGCGACGATCCTCGACACGCGCGACAAGCTCAAGAACGGCCTTGCGAAGCTCGAGGAGTCGCGCTTGCAGGTCGAAGAGATGTCGAAGCAGCTCGAGGAGCGCAAGGTCGTCGTGGCGCAGAAGAACAAAGACTGCAGCGACTTGCTCGTCGTGATTGTGTCGGAGCGCCGCGTCGCGGACGAGCAGCGCAAGCAAGTCGAAGCTGACAGTGAGCGCATCTCGAAGGAAGAGGCCGAGACCAAGAAGATCGCCGATGACGCGCAGAAAGACTTGGACGAAGCGCTCCCAGCGCTCCAGCGCGCGATGCTCGAAGTCGAGAACCTCGACAAGAAAGCCATTGCGGAAGTCAAAGTGTACTCGCAGCCGCCGGAGCTCGTGTCGCTCGTCATGTGCGCCGTCATGATCCTCTTTGGGCTCCAGCCGACATGGGCCCAGGCAAAGACAAAGATGAACGACGTGAACTTCCTCCAGCAGATCAAGACGTTTGACAAAGACTCGATCCGCGACAAGACCGTGAAAGAGCTGAAGAAGTACACGTCCAAGCCGCTCTTCAACGCCGACGTCGTGCGCAAAGTGTCGTCTGCTGCCGGCGCGCTCTGCTCCTGGGTCCTCGCCATGGAGTGCTACTCGGGCGTGTTCAAAGTCGTCGCGCCGAAGAAAGAGATCCTCAAGAAGTCACAGCAAGCGCTTGAGCTCAAGCAGAAGGACCTCAAGATCGCAAAGGAGAAGCTCCACGAGGTGACCGAGAAAGTCGAAGGGCTCAAGCGCCAGTACGACTCGAGCGTGTCGGAGAAGAACGCGCTGCGTGAAGAAGCCGAGTCCCTCGAGCTCAAGCTCTCGCGCGCTGAGCAGCTCGTGAAAGGGCTCGCCGGCGAGCGCGAGCGCTGGCAAGTCTCCATCGCAGAGAAGAACGACAACTTGCTCAACGTCGTGGGCGACGCGCTCGTCGCTGCGGCGTTCATCTCGTACGCTGGGCCGTTCGACTCTTTCTACCGCGGCTCGCTCGTCGACACGTGGATGAACCGCGTGACGCAGCAAGGGCTCCCGATCTCGCAAAAGTTCACGTTCACAGACTTCCTCGCCGACCCAACAGACGTCCGGAGCTGGAACGCGCAGGGCTTGCCGCGCGACTCGCTCTCGACTGAGAACGGCGTGATCACGACGCGCGGGAAGCGCTGGCCGCTCATGATCGATCCACAAGGGCAAGCGAACAAGTGGATCAAGTCCATGGAAGGGAGTCGCCTCGAAGTCGTCGACCCGATGATGAAAGATCTCCTCCGGAAGCTCGAGAACGGCATTCGCTTTGGCATCCCCGTGCTCATGCAAGACATCCTCGAGGAGCTCGACCCGAGCCTCGAACCGATCTTGAACAAGAGCATCGTCAAGATCGGGAACCGCGAAGTCCTGCGCCTTGGCGACAAGGAGCTCGACTACAACCGCGAGTTTCGGTTCTACCTCACGACGAAGCTCCACAACCCGCACTACACCCCGGAGGTCTCAACGAAGACGACGATCGTGAACTTTGTCGTGAAGGAGCAGGGTCTCGAAGCCCAGCTCCTTGGGATAACGGTCCAGCTCGAGGAGCCGGCGCTCGAAGAGCAAAAGTCGGACCTTGTCGTGCGCGTCGCCGCGGCAAAGAAGAAGCTCATTGACCTCGAGAACGAGATCCTGCGGCTCCTGTCAGCGGCGAAAGGCTCGCTCCTCGACGACGAGTCGCTCGTGACGACGCTCAACGCGTCCAAGACAACGTCTGAGGAAGTGACGTCGCAGCTCGTGATCAGCGAAGAGACCGAGAAGAAGATCGACTTGGCGCGCATGGGCTACGCCAAGGTCGCGCTCCGGTCCTCGACGCTCTACTTTGTCCTGAACGACATGACGAGCGTCGACCCGATGTACCAGTTCTCGCTCGACTCGTACGTGAGCTTGTTCAAAGACTCGATCGTGAAGAGCCGGAACCTGAAGAACCAAGGCGCGCTGAGCGAAGAGCTCACGGAGCGCATCAACGCGATCAACGAGTACCACACGTACGCGGTCTATGCGTACGCCTGCCGCGGTCTCTTTGAGCGCCACAAGCTCCTCTTCTCGCTCCAGATGTGCGTTCGCGTGCTCCAGAGCGTGCACAAGATGCCACAGGACGAGTACGAGTTCCTACTCAAAGGCGGCAATAGCCTCGCGCAGGAGGACCGCGTGACGAACTACGCGAGTGACTTCCTCACGGACCAGGCGTGGGGCAGCATCGTCGAGCTCAACAAGCTCGCGCGCTTCCACGGACTCGTGAGCTCGTTCGAACAGGGCACCAAGTCCTGGAAGAGCTGGTTCCAGAGCAGCACGCCAGAGCTCGAGCCGCTTCCAGGTGACTGGGACGCCAAGTGCAACGACCTCCAGCGCATGCTCCTCCTGCGCTGCATCCGCCCGGATCGCTTGAGCATCCAAGCGGCGCGGTTCACAGCCGCGAACCTCGGGACGCAGTTTGTCGACCCGCCGCCGTTCGACCTCAAAGCGATCTACGAGACGTCCAACTACAAGACGCCGCTCATCTTCGTGCTCTCGCCCGGCGTCGACCCGACGAACTCGCTCATTGCGCTCGCCGACTCGCTCCACAAGAGAGTCGAGAACTGCGCACTTGGTCAAGGTCAAGCGAGCATCGCGGAAGCGATCCTCCAGCGCGGCCTCGACGCTGGGAACTGGGTCTTCCTCGCCAACTGCCACCTCATGCTCAGCTGGGCACCGACGCTCGAGAAGCTCATTGACAACTTCTGCGCACCGACGGCGCAAGTGAACCCGCAGTTCCGCCTCTGGCTCACGAGTGACCCGAACCCGAACTTCCCCATTGCGATCCTCCAGCGCGGGATCAAGATGACCACAGAGCCACCGCGCGGACTCAAAGCGAACTTGCTCCGGCTGTACAACACGATCTCGCCAGACCGCTTCGCGCGCTGCCAGCAGAGCAAGAAGTACAGGCGCCTGCTCTTCTGCCTCTGCTGGTTCCACTCGCTCCTGCTCGAGCGCCGCAAGTTCAACAACCTCGGCTGGAACATCCCGTACGACTTTAACGAGTCGGACTTTGCGATCAGCGAAGACGTGCTTGCGATCTACCTCGACGAGTACGACGAGACGCCGTGGGACGCGCTCAAGTACCTCATTGCGCAGGCAAACTACGGCGGCCGCGTGACCGACGACTGGGACCGGCGACTCATGCTCGTGTACATCAACCAGTTCTTTGCAGAAAACATCTTGCAAGTCGAGAACGTCCCGCTCTCGGACTCTGAGTACTACTTTGTCCCGGACGACGGCGACTTGCACGCGTACGCCGAGTACATCAAGCAACTGCCGCTCGATGACCCGCCCACGGCGTTTGGACAGCACCCGAATGCGCAGATCGCGTCGCAGATCGACGACGGACGCGAGCTCGTGGCGACGATGCTGTCGCTCCAGGCAATGGGCGTCTCGGAAGGCGGCAAAGGGAGCGACGAGAAGGTCCTGACGCTCCTACAGAGTCTCAAAGACTCAATCCCCGATGTGTTTGACCTCCCGAGTATCAAAGCCGCGCTGGCGACGCGATCGGACCCGGATGCACTCAAGACCGTGCTCATGCAAGAGCTCGAGCGCTACAACAAGCTCCTTGCGTGCATCCGCGGCTCGGTCATAGCGCTCGAGAAAGGCATCCAAGGCTCAGTCGTGATCACACCAGAGCTCGAGGCGATCTACGTCGCGCTACTCATGGGGAGCGTCCCAAAGGCGTGGAGCTTCTGCTACCCGTCGCTCAAGCCGCTTGGGCCGTGGACGCAGGACCTGAAGCTCCGGTGCGAGCAGATGAACAAGTGGGCGAACCACGCGCTCCCGAGCGTCTTCTGGCTCTCGGGCTTCACGTACCCGACTGGGTTCCTCACTGCGCTGCTCCAGACAGCAGCGCGGAAGAACGGCATCTCGATCGACTCGCTCAACTGGGAGTTCGTCGTGATCAACCAGAACGAGAACGCTCTCACAGCGGGACCGAAGGACGGCGCGTACATCCGCGGGCTCATCCTCGAAGGCGCGCGCTGGGACTTTGACCACGACTGCCTCACAGAGCCACTGCCAATGGAGCTCCACTCGAGTATGCCGATCCTGCACTTCAAGCCCGTCGAGTCGAAGAAGAAGTCATCGAAAGGGCTCTACAGCTGTCCGCTCTACATGTACCCGCTCCGCACTGGCACGCGCGAGCGACCGTCGTTCATGATCGCAGTCGACCTCAAGTCTGGCGCAGGCAAGTCGCCAGACATCTGGACACGGCGTGGCACGGCGCTGCTGCTGTCGCTCAGTACCTAGGACGCACCCTACTTGATTGAACGAAGGAAGGGGACACTGTGCATCTCTCTCTCTCTCTCCATCTTGCTCACTGCCTCTCGGTCGCTCTGTGTACCTCGTCATCCATCTACTCACACACATCAGATCGTGAGCCATGCGTGGTCGTCGCCATCGTTGCCGCCTTCGTCGGGACGCAGCGTCGAGGCTCGGAGCTTTGCACTCACGTCCAAGACATCCTTGCGCAGCCGTCGAGCGCGCCGGTCGCTCGCACCAAAGTGGCTCTCGACAATGTAGCACGCGGTGCGCAAGTGCGCCTCTGCGCCACGCAAGTTGCCCATGTCGAGCAAGAGCTCGCCGAGGTCCCGGGATGCGTCTGAGGCTTCGACCGAGCACTCGCCGTAGCCGTCGCGAGCAGCGCGCGCGATCGCTTCCAGTACACTGCGCTGCTCGTCTTTGGCTCCATGCGAGGCTGCGAACAGCGCGAGGCACTGCCGGAACGCGTCGATCGCCTGCGCACAGCACGCGCGCTTCGTGCTGTCAGCGCTCGCAAACTCCTGCGCAAACGAGACAAAGAACTCGCCGACGCGCACGTACGTCGCACGCGCAGCCGTGTTCTCGCGCTGCTGCTGCTGGAGCTTTGCGACTTCGAGACGCAGGAACGCCGAGGCTGGCACTGGACCGTTGCACGCGAGCTCGTAGATCTCGATCGCCTTTGTAAAGTACCGCACGCTCTCGCGCAGCTCGTTCTTGAGCGCGTAGATTTGCGCGACCGTGACGTGCACGATAGCAGTGCTCACGTGCTCGCGGCCGTAGTGGCGCTCTTGGAGCGACCAGGCTTTCGTGCAGAGCTCGATCGCGTCTTCGACCATGTTGGGATCCGGACGCACGAGTGCGGCAGTCGAGTGTGCGAGCACGAGCGCATCGCGCGCTCGCGCTTCGGCTTCTTTCTTCGGGAGCACAGCGCCGGACCGCGCGCACTCGTCGTCGATCACTTCGATCGCTTTCGCGCGCAGTGCGCGGCTCCCATCGACAGACTCGAGCCACTTGCTCGCGCTCTCGAACGCGCTCTGCTGCGCGACAACGCCGAGCTGCTTGAAGCGCACAGCCATGGCTTCTGCGAGCACGAGGTAGAACTGCACGAGGCTCTCGCCCTCAGTGCCAACGAGCTGCTCTTGCTGGGTGAGTGCGAGCTGTACCTGTCGCACTGCATCGTCGAGCTGGCCGCGACGGAGGAACAAGCGGCCCATGAATAGCTTGAGGCACGGCCAGAGCTCTTGCACAGCGTCGCCGTAGAGCTGGCGACTACTGCCGAGCTCGACGACTTCGGGCCACGTGAGCGAGTGGTGCTGATAGCGCTCGAGTAGCAGCTCGAGGGAGATGCAGAGTGTCTCGAGGTACTTGTCGTCATCACGACTGCTGCCTTTGCTTTGGCTGCTCTTGGCAGCAGCGTCGAGGCGCGTGTGGAACGTGTGGGACGGCACTACGCCGTCGTGAGCGAGGTCGAGACGCGCAAAGTGGCTGCGTACTAGACGCAGTGCACTCTCAGGCGCGGCGTGCTCGAGACTCGCGATGTAGCGCTGGAAGCGCGCGCTCTTTCGCTCGAGGTGCAGGAGCAGCTGCTGCCAGTGCAGTTGCTGCGCTGCTCCAAATGCCGTACGCAGCGCTTCGAGTGTCAGGGGCGAGGCGTGGCTGAGAGAGCCGTGGGTCGTACTGCTCGCATCGTTGTCATCGTCATTCTCAGTTCCAGCGCAGCTGCAGCAGTCTCCCAGTAGCTCGGCTGCTTGGTCGAGCGAGAGGTACCCTTTGCTGCTCACCTGGCGTCCGTACAGACGCTCGAGCGCACGCGTAAAGTGCGGTCGCTCGCGAGCGGTTGACTTCTGCAGCGTCGGCTGAGCACCGAGCTCTTTGAGGAGCTCGCTCGCAGTCGAGATGTGGATGTGTCCTTGCTTCCAGAGGTTGATGCGCGCATACGCCTCAGCGAGCTCGATCTCTGCGCGCACGTACGGCAGACTCGCGCGGCCGTGTACCATCTTGGCGAGCGCAAGGATGCGCATCCGCATCCGCAGGAGCTGCTCAAAGAGCGAGCGACCGTCGTCGTCATAGAACTGGTGATAGAACGGATCCGCGCACTCGTCGTCGAGCAGCGCACAGTTGGTTAGGATCGCGTCACTAGCGCCACTATCGCCTTGCTCCGCTGCACTCGACGCATCTCGCTTGCTCACGAGCGGCTTGGCGAACACACCAATGCGCGCGTGTCCAGAGCTCTCGAGCACTTTGAGCTCGCAGTCGAGCTGGACGCACGCGCTGATTGCCTCTGCGAGTCGCTCCTCTGGCGGTTTGTACTGTTGTCGAGTAGCAGTAGCAGCGCTGCCAGCTGGTTCAGCGCGACGTGGGGAGCGCTTGAGCGTGTAGAGCGGAAGGCGCGGCACAGCAGTCATGCTCGAGGGGCTTCGCGTCTGCCGGCTATCCTGAAGAGCCTCGATGTTCTATTCAAGCTCAGGGTCGCGTTGAACTACCACTGCGCGACGGCTGAGCTTTGATCATGGACAACAGCAGTGCAAAGCGTCATCCAAGGTGCTGCTCCTCACGGAGAGCACGCGATCGTCGTCTAGCGCATGTCGCGACAGCGCAAGCTCGACGAGGGCCGAGGTCGAGACACTGACTTCGGTGGGGCTGTTGCTGTGACCAACAGGTTGGTCGCAATCGTACGAATCCCCTGCATTTTGTCACTATCGAAATGCAAACCAGCTCACTCGACGCACAACGAAACATAAGAGCGAGCAGCGACGCGCCACGTCGAGCATCCAGACTGCCTCGATCGATCGCCCGCCCTCCTCTCTCGCTCTCATCCATACTCCCTGCGTCTCTCTCGCCATCTGCGTGTCTGCGTACGCTCGGTCTCCCTTTCATCTTCTCTCCCTCGCGCTCAAGCAGCACAACACACAACACACAACACACAACTCACTCAGCGCACGCACAAGTTCGCTGCGCACGAGCGTCCTCTCGACGACCACCACAGCGAGACGATCGCCACGCTCCTCGCTACGACCACCGGCGCGACACGACACAATGGGCATCTCTGCTGCAGAAGAGAAGCGCCAAGAGGAGAAGCGCACGAAGGAGCTCCGCGAGTTCCAGCGCGAGAGTCCAGCGAACCGCCGCTGCTTTGACTGCAATGAAATGGTACGTCCGTCCTCACGTGCGACGCTACTGCAGGTCCTACAAGCGCTAACGAGCACGCCTCTCGCGCCCGTGCGCGTCGCAGATGCCGCAGTACATCTGCTTGGACTTCAACACGTTCGTGTGCACGTCCTGCAGTGGGATCCAGTACGTCGCATCGGCTGCTGCTGCTGCTGCTCTTGTGCTACTGCCGTAAGCCTGTCGATGCGTGAGGCTGACGCGCTGTGCCACGCAGCCGCGAGTTCGCGCACCGCGTCAAGTCGCTCTCGATGTCCAAGTTCACGGAGGCGGAAGTCAAAGCCATGAAGCTCGGCGGCAACGACGTACGTCAGTCCATCGCGCTCGCTCGCTCTGCGTCGGCTCTGCGACTGACGCGATGGCGGGTGTGTGTGTGTGTGTGTGTGTGTCTCGGTCGCCATAGGCGGCGCAAAAGTACTGGCGCGCCAAGCACGACCCGAGCTTCCGACCGCACGGCGGTACAGACGGCGAGCGCACGCGCAACTTCATGCGCTTGACGTACATCGACCGCAAGTGCGTCCAGCGTCGCCCTCGCACCGCATGTGACCGAGAGCACAGTCGCACTGACACTGACGATGGACGGACGGACGACTGCGCTGCAGGTGGGTCTACGAGTCGCCGCGGGCGAGCAAGAAGGAGGACGCGCGCAGGACGGCATCGGTACGCAGTGGCTGTCGTGCAGAGGCGGAGGAGTGATCGGTGATGCGTCGCACTGACGGCTGCGGGCTCTAGGGCGGAAGCTCCCGGAGCAAGTCGTCGTTCGCAGCGCCGAGCGACGACTTCTTTGGCGCAAGCACCCAACGCTCTCCAGCGATTGACGCGTTTGGCAGCGACGCAACGGCGGCGTCGTCCGCTGGCGGCTTTGCGCAGTTTGGCGACTTTGCTGCGTTCGGCGCCGAGTCGTCGACAGCGAGTGCGTCCGCGTTTGGCTTTGCCGACTTTGGCGCGTTTGACACTGGCGCAAGCAGCAGCAGCAGCAGCAACAACAACAAGAGCAGCAATAGCACTGGCTTTGGCGACTTTGGTGCGTTTAGCGCGTCGACGCCGAGTCCCGGGCCAGCGCCAGCGCTCCGGAGCGACTTTGGTTCGTTCAAGATCGCACCGCCGCCTGGCGCGAGCTTTGCGACGTCGACGAGCGCATCGCCGTCGTCGTCGTTCAGCGCACCAGCACCAGCGCCGGCACCAGCGCCAATCGTAACGTCGCCAGTGAAGCAAGCGCCGAGCGACTTCATGGCGTTCAGTCCGGACAAAGTCGTGAAAGACCCGTTTGGGTTTGACGACGCGCCAGTCGCTGCGCCAGCGCACGCGCCAGTGCCATCGTCGCCGTTTGATGCGTTTGGTGTGGCGCCGTCGCCAGCAACTAGCGGTAGTCGCGGCTCGTCAGCGACTGCTTTTGATGCGTTTGGCACGAGTGCAGCGCCGTCCTCGGCTGGCGCCTTTGACGCGTTTGGCAGTGGAGCTGCACCTGCCAACGCGTCGGTGGTGTTCGATGCGTTTGGCAGTACGCCAGCAGCAGCTTCGCCGTTTGATGCGTTTGGCTCGCCGGTCGCAGCTGCGCCAACGACGCCATTCGATGCGTTTGGCGGCGACTTTGGCTCGAGTGCGACCAACTCGCGCTCCGGCTCGGGCTCGACATTCGCGAGTGCGAGCGCCACTGGTGCTGCTCCTTCTCCTGCAGCGGATCCGTTCAGCGCATTCAGTCCGCGTGTGTCGAGTGACAGCATCAAGGCGCCAGAGCCAGCTGCATCTGCTCCTGCAGTTGCTGCTGACCCGTTCGCTGCGTTTGACGAAGTCGATGCGGCGCCGCTCTCGAACCCGTCGTCGACGACTGGGAGCTTTGGCCACGGCGCGGGAGCGTCAAGCGATGTCTTTGGCGCCAGTGCGAGTCACGCGCCAGCGCAGACGTTCGCTGGATCGGCGCCGCATGCTCACAATGCGTTTGACATGCACGCGCCAGCAGCAGCGAGCGATCCGTTTGCATTTGCAGGCGCTACGTCTACTGGCAGTGGCAGTGCGAGCAAGAGCAACAGCTTTGGGACATCATGTGGCACTCCACACCCACCGAACGGCGCGTTTGGCTCAGGCTTTGGCGGTGCTGGAGCGAATCCGTTCCAGCCACAGCAGCAGCAGACCTTCCAGCCAATGTACAACCCAATGTTCATGCAGTCACAGTACCCAGGTCAGCCACAGAGCTTCCAGCAGCAGCAACAGCACCCAGGACAGTCGCAGCACTGGTTTGGTCACGCACAGCAGCAGCAGCATCCTGGTCAGTTCCAGCAGACACCAGGCTCGCTCCCACACCACCACCAGCAGCAGCAGCAACACGGTGGTGCGCCAAACGGCATGCCGCCAGCGCTCTCAGTCCACGCCAAGGTACAGGAGTGGCTTGCACTTGAGGCTGTGTCCTGGCCACTCACTCACTCACTCACTCACTCACTCGCTTGCTGGCTCATGCGATGCAAAGCAGGCTGCGACCGAGGCGCCTGCAGCCCTCAACGACCCGTTCGCTGCGCTGAACATTGGTTTGGGCAGCGCGTCGAGTGCCGCGCCGTCGTCCCGCGGGGCGTCGTTCGAGCAGCGCAAGTCCGGCTCAGCGTCTGGCTCGTTCTCGAACAGGCAGAGTACGGCGTCGCCGTTCACGCAGAGTCGCCAGAACTCGGGCTCAGCTACGGGTGCTGCGAATGCGTTTGGCGGCATGAGCGCGTTCCCAAGTGCCACGCCGACTGGCAACTCGTTCGAGACGCAGCACGCCCCCAGCGCTGGCGGAGCGTTCAGTGCGCCACAGTCGAATGCGTCGCCGATGGGGTCGTTCTCGTACGGGGCACCAGCACCAGCGATGGCGTTTCCTGGACCGTGCGTACATGCAAGCGCTGGCTGCGTGACTGTGGTGATCGGGTGGTGGCGCTGGAAGTCTGACTCACTGTACACACGCACTGCCGCTGCCTCCAGGTCGCAATCGCCCATGGGCTCGTTCGCCAGCGCGCCTGCGAATGCGTTTGGCGACAACGCGTACGTCGCTGCGCATGGACTGACGAACTGACGAGTGTGCGTTCTGTAGTGTCGTCTCCATGACTGACGGAGTGAGTGAGTGCCTGGCTACTAGGTTTGGTGCGTTCGCGAGCGCTCCGCCACGCGCCGACTCGTTCAAGGGCCAAGCGTCGTCGAGTGCTGCAGCAGCGAACCCGTTCGACATGTTCTAGTTGCGCAAGCGGCGCGTCGTCGACAGAGATGATGAGACCACTAAAAACACTGTGACAACGTCTAGAGCTCTGCTGTGTGTCAACGTCGCGTCACTGTCTCCATGCGCTTGCATCGCTTGGCTAACTTGCCTCACATCGAGTGCCGTCACGGCTTGAGCCAGAGCAATCGACGGCGCTCACGCACATGCCTGTGCTCTCTCTCAACCGAGCCATCGTCCACTCCCTCGTAGCTCATCAACGCGTCTCACGCAGCAGCACACAGTACAATCAGCACCAGACACCTCAGCCGCAGTGCAAGGGGGGATCTCATGCGCGGTAGACAAGTGGCAGCGCAGTGCAGCTGTGCGTGTGGACACGGCCAAGTGTACCACGAGGCACACTCGGTCGCACCGCCCCACAGCACGAGCCGCACGCGCTGCCAGTGTGCAGCACAAAATCCGCCCGGACCGAAGACCGCAAGAGGAGGCGGAGCTGCGCGCTCCACCCCGTTGCGGTCAACCCAGTGACGGCAACAGACAGAGCAGGCAGGTGTATTCGACCGACCTTAGTCATCTTGCTCCCCTAGCAGCGGCAGAGTCCATGGGCGTCGCGCGAGGCAGGCGACAGTTGCTTACTGCTCGTCGCCGATGTTGCCCTTCTCGCTCACGTAGATACCGTCGAGGAACTTACGGATATCCTTGCGCTTGACGAGACACGCCTGCGTGATGTTCGCGGCGTCCTGCGACACCTTGGCGAGGTCGATGCCCGAGAGCTCGATCTGGTCCTTGATGTCCGGCGAGCGGAAGTACGTCACGCCCTCCGAGAGTACGACGCGGCGCACGCGCTTCTCACCGAGGAAGTTGCGGATCTCCACGGCGCCGTTCTCGTACGTGACGTTGATCGGGAAGTGGGCGTACACAAAGCGCATCTTGTACTTGAAGCCGTCACGGACACCCGTGATGAGGTTCTCAATGAGCGAGCACACCGTGCGCACGCACGCGAGCTGCTTGCGGTTGCCGAACCACAGGTCGACACGGAGCGTCGCCTTGTTCACGCGGCGCATGTCGAGCGTGATGTGGCGGAAGTCGCGCGTGAGCGTGCCGCGCTTGCCGGTCACGGTCACCTTGCGGCCGTCAAGCACGAGCTTGACGTCGGCCGGGATCTCGACGTTGCGGGTAGCCAGGAGCTGACGGACCATGGTGATCGATGGATTGCGCGAGTGGGGACTGCTAGTTCGCAAATGGCTCGCCCCATGCGCAGCGACCCATGCATCCGCGCATGTGGCAATGTCGACGAGCCGCCACCACCCAATGCCGACTTGCTCGCGGCATACAGTTTTCAAGTCAACAATGCGGTGGACCACCTCCTATTACGTGGACCACTTGTGTTTGATGTGGTCAACACGACACACTTGACCAGCAAATTGCAACAGGCAATTAGCTCGAAGCTGATCGCAACGATGATGGAGCGCTCGCCCGAGTTCGACGAGGCGATCCGTGCGTGCGCTCCTGTGCTGGGCTCTCGGTGCCCATCGCCAAGCAACTCACACGCGCGTGTGTGCATGTAGAGAAAGCCAAAGGGTCGGTCAAGAACATGCTAGTCGGCGGTGCCATTGCAGGTGCGCATTCGCTCCATGCACGCGCCTCTGCGCTGCTTCTCGCTCTCTGCTCACGCACATGCGCTTCGCAGGCACGACGGGCGCAGTCTGGGGCGCTTGCCTCGCTGCATTGCGCAACGAGAGCATCAAGTTCTACTCGGCGTCCATGGCGACCAACTTCTTCCTCCTCTCGTCCACTTACATTGGTGCGTCTAGCGCTCCAGTCCACTCGATACGCACCGTCCACATCAGCAACGCAGGGCAAGCGCATGCGCTAACACTCGCTTGTGCTCGCTCGCGTGATCCAGCGCTCGAAGAGGTGATCGCCGACAAGACTGGCGCGAAAGATCTCAAGACTGGCGCAGCAGCCGGTGGTCTCACGGGCGGCTTCTACGCCGGCATCGTCGGTGCGTACACAGCTGCTCGTGCGCGCTCACTCTCTCTCTCTCTCTCGCTTCATTTACGCGTCCGCCCGCTCGCTTGCGCTGTCGAGTGCACTGAGCTGAGTGGATCGACTTGGCCGTTGCTCACCGTCTCGTTTGCGCTCGTGCTTGATCTGCAGGCGGGCGGCTTCGCGGCTTGCAAGGCGCTGCAGCTGGCGCTGCGCTCGGCGCAGCTTCGGTCTTTGGTCGCGAGCACTTTCAGCGCTGGCGACTAGCAAAGGCGCTCGAGCGGTACGAAGAGAAGTACGGGAGTGCGCCAGAGGTGTACTACCCAAACACCGACATCCTCGTCGAGTCGAAAGGACCTGTGCGCGAGCTCGAGTTCCCGTCGCTGCTGCCCAAGTCGATCAAGATCACAGACGACGAGATCGAGCGCCGCATCCAAGTGCGCGTCGAGGAGCTGCGCCAACAAGAGCGCGAGGCGCAGACTGCGCCAGTGGCACCGAGTGGCACGTCAGTGAGTGTGTAGGCGGCGCGCAAGTGTGCAGCGTAGGAGGAGTCCATCAATACAAACGCTCGCAGCAGCAGGTCGCAGATGCTAGCTAGCTCTTCGTTCGATAGCGCTCAGCCAACTTCGTGGTGCTTGGATCCGGGCGAGCGCGTCGAGCTCCCGTTAGAGCTGCTCACGAATCGCGTCGACGACGTCGCAACGGAGCTGACTGATCGAGGTGACGATGCTCAACAAGGACGTGGCGTGCTGAGCAGACTCGCTCGTGGTCGAGCGTCGTCCTCGAGTGGGCTAGAGGTGCTCAGTGCCCGCGAAAGTGCTCGGGATCGACGGCGACGTCGTTGTCATCGGCTCGCACAGCTGGAGCCGCGATGGCTATTACACCAGCGCCGAGGCCGCGAGCAGCTCCTTTGAGCCAATCACTGGTGATGATTTTTGCAAATGTGCCCATCAAGCATGCGCTGCTGCGCACCTGCGCCGTGCTCTTCGTGCTCTTCGTGCGTGTGATGGCCATCGCTCGACGAGCGTCGCTTCGCGCGCCGGGGCCGCAAGACACCGAGGCAGTGAGGCAGCGCGAAGAAGGCGAAAGAAGTCTGCAGGCACGCGCGCGTTCCCTCGTGTCCATGCAGCAGCGCACTGAACATCCGTCCGTCAGTCGCTCATTCGCTGACTTGCCCGCACGCGCAAAGTGTGTGCGAGTGTGACCGAGCAACGTACGACGCATGAGTCTTGCAGAGCGGAGCAGCAGCAGACCTGCGGTCGGTGGCAGCTTGTCGGACGTCAAGGTGCGGCCGCTCCAGGTCGCGCTGCAGGTGGAACGCGACGACACCACCACGGATGACGACGACAACGACACGAGTGACTCGACGCTCGACAGCAGCAGCAGCAGACGCGACACTGTCCCGCTGCTCGCGACGTGGTCGCCAGCGCACGACCCCACGCACACGCGAGAGCACAAGAAGCGTCCGAGCGGCGCTGCTACGGCGCACCTCCCACTTGCAACGCGCTTTGCAAAGAGCTGGCGACGGACGCAGGCGCTCCGGTACATTGCGTTCTCTGCGCTCTACTTTAGCCTCATGTCGGCGTGCGTCAAGTACGCGAGTCGCCGCGTGACGTCGCACGAGACTGCGTTCTGGCGCACTGCCATTGCGTGGCTCCTCAACTACGTACGTTCCTACCTACCTGGCGCGCGAGTGGTAGCCAGCCTGCCAATGTGGCTGGACGATGGAGTGTGCTCACAGTGTGTGCTTGACGCCTGGTGACATCGTAGGCGATGCTCCGGTACTACCGCGTGAGTCTCGACGTCGCGCCGAAGCACCGACGCGCGCTCCTTCTGCGCAGTATCGTCGGGACGCTCGGGATCAGTCTCAAGTTCTACGCCATGTCCAAGATGGTGCTCACGGACGCAGTCGTGATCATCTTTACGAGTCCCGTGCAGACCTTTCTGCTCGTACGTAGCGCTCCTACGACCCGCTGAGGCTCCTGTATGGACTCTATGTACTGCTGCTGCTCATTGAGCTAACTGGCCATGTGGCGATGGTGACTAGGGAGCACTTGTCCTCGGCGAAGCTGTGAACCGCATGGACTTTGCAAGCGGCGTGCTGTCGTACGCTGGTGTGCTCTTTGTCACGCGTCCGACGTTCCTCTTCCCAGCGGAGACACAGTCGAAAGACGCAACGACGCTCGCGATCCTCTGTGCCCACGGCGGCGCGTTCATGCAAGCGTGCTGCTACATCTGCATGCGCACGCTCCAGGACGTGAACTTCATGGTCACGATCCACTACTTTCTGCTCTTTGGCATCGGCTTCTCGCTCCTCACGCTCGTGACGCTCAGTGTGGTACGTGCCAACGCGTTCGAGCCTTGCAAGAGCGAGCTACCTCTTTGCGGCACTGACGCTTCGTGCTCACCAATGCTGTGTCGATAGCCGCTCCAGCTCAGTCTCCCAGTCGACACGATGCTCGCGCTCTTTGGCAGCGGCTTCTTTGCGTTCGTCGGCCACATCTTCCTCACCAAAGGCTTCCAGCGCGAGAAAGCTGGTATTGCGTCGGTCATGCGCTACTTTGACGTCGTGTTCGTGCTGCTGTGGGACACGACGATCCTCGGTGAGCACGTGAGCGGCTACAGCATCTTTGGCGGTGCGATCATCCTCCTTGGCGCTGGCTTGATCGTTGTGCGGCGCGCGCATGCCGCCAAGTGACGAAGCGGACGAAAGGCAACATGGCGGCTTGGAGCGAGCAGTGCTGGAGGGACGCCAGTGTATGAGTGTGTGTCAATGTGGTGAGAATGTATCCATATCGGGTTACAGAGGTGTATCCATATCGAGTTGAAAAGGGTTTGAGCAGCTCAGGTCGAGAGGTCTCGTGAAGCTCCCGTGCGCGTGATCAGAGCACTAGGCAGTGAACATCCGTCGTGAACGCTCGGTAGTCCGCACAAGCAGTTGACGCGCGTGGATAGCGCTCCCTGCTTCGCACTGGCTGCGACAACCCACTCGCCTCCTTCCTCTCCACACTTCAATGAGCGCGCCAGCACACGAGGATGGCTGCGACACCGCTCGAGCATGCCGCCTACTGCCTGCCGCAAGTCAAGCTAGCTCACTCTTGATCGAACGACACGTTGGCGATTGCATTGGAAGAAGCCAAGCGACGCTCTGGCGCTCAAAACATCGAGATGGCGTTCCGTCACGACGATGCAGCGACCTCATCGCGGACACTTGCACCACCATCGGGCAGTGCTGCTCACAGCGCTAAAGGGAGCAAAGTGCTCGCGGTCGACAGCTTCGCGTCCAGCGGTGACACCGAACCAGACTGCAGCGATGGAAACGACACTGCGCCGCTGCTTGGAGCCACGATGAGCGATACAACATCGGACGGCAAGCTCTCAACCTCAGCAACGAACCCCACAAGCGATGCAGACTCGACAATGGTCCCGGTCCATCGACCGTCTCGCGCACGACGTGTGCGCGCGCTTAGCTACGTCATCTTTGCGGCGTTCAACTTCAGCATCATGTCGGCGTGCGTCAAGTACGCCTGCCGCTTCGTCTCGCCGCACGAAGTCGGGCTCTGGTGCACGATCCTCGCGTGCGCATTCAACTATGTACGCTCGCCATGCAGTCCGTTTGTGCTACGCTCTCTATGCTCTATGTCAGCGCGCTGGTGCGACAACACTAAGCTCGCTCTCGCCCAACGCTGCCGCTGCTGTGGAACAACTGCTTCAGGTGTGTGTCCGCGTCAAGAAGATCGATCTGCACGTCGACGTCGCGCACCGCAACTTGCTGCTCTTCCGCTGCTTCATCGGCACGGTCTGCATCACGCTGTCGTTCTACGCTGTCTCGCAGATGGTGCTCACGGACGCGGTCGTGATCATCTTTACGAGCCCAGTCCTGACGTTCCTCATGGTACGCACGTGCGGACAGCCAACATCGTACTCTCTGCTGGACAAGGCAGTGTGTGAGAGAGAGAGAGTCTGAGAGACTGAGAGCGCTTCGTATGGTGTGCATGGATGCACAAGGCACTTGGCTGCTCGGCGAGCCGATCGACCGCGTCGACTTTGCGTGCGCGCTGCTCTCGTACACAGGCGTGCTCTTCGTCGCTCGACCAGCGTTCGTCTTTGGACACAACTCAGACGACGACGCGAAGCGCGCGTCTGGGTTTGCTGTCCTCTGTGCGTTTGGCGCTGCTGCAGCACAGGCGTGTGCGTACATCGCAACGCGCAAGCTCCACAACGTGCACAGCATGGCGATCCTGCACTACCTCGCGCTCTTTGGCATCGGCTTCTCGCTCGTGCTCGTCGCAGTGCTCAACGTCGTGCGTTGCGCTGGATCCTCTGGCGTGCGCCTGCTGACAACGTGTCTGCAGTGGCGCTAGTCGCTCTGTGCGCTGACCTGACCCGTCTCTGCCTCTGTCTCTGTGCTGTCGGTGTGCATGCCCAGAGCCTGCAGTACCCGACACAGTCCGACGTCGTGCTTGCAATCGTCGCGAGCGCGCTCGTGTCGTGCGTCGGATCAGTGTTCATGACACTCGGGTTCCAGCAAGAGAGCGCTGGCATCGCGTCCGTCATGCGGTACTTTGACGTCGTGTTCGTGTTCATCTGGGACACGACGCTCCTCGGCGAGCGCGTGAGCGGCTACAGCGTGGTTGGCGGACTCGTGATCGTCGCTGGTGCAGTCGCGATTGGTGTGCGGCGTGCGCGAGCGCGGACATGAGACGAGAGGTCGTAGGCACGCGATAGATGGTATGGAGCGACAGACTCGTTGGTAGTGAGGTAGCACGCTGGTGGGTGGGAGATGCAAGGCAGTGTGTCGTTGTAGTACTGTGGAGCGAGACACACACATACACACACACGAAGCGCTTGCCTATCTAACTGCGTGCCGTGGTGCCACGCAAGAGTGACTGAGGACTCCTTAGGCACCACGCGCACACGTACTCACGGCAGCCATGGACTGCGCGTCTATGGCTGCTCCATTGTGCCGTAGTTGATCACGCGCTTGGTGCTTCCAATGCTGCGGCTCCCCACGCTAGGCGTCGGCGGCAAGGGCGACGCGCGCGGCGTGATGCTCTGGCGCAGCGTGAGCTCATAGTCCGAGTACTCGTCGAGCGCAACGACTGGTGCGCGCCACTTTGCGAGCACGTCCGGCGTCCACACGAACACAAACACGCCGACGCAGAACGCAGCGATGAGGTGGCCGCACACGGCTGCCGGCAAGACGCAGAGCGGCGCGCTCCAGGCTTGCGGGATGATGCGCTCCCAGAGCACGTAGACGCTGTAGAGCGGCAGAACGACGCGCGCTGCGAACCAGCAGACGTACGTGATGTAGAAGAACGCTTTGTGCACCGGTGTCTTGCCGAACCCGAGCTGCTCGAGGAACGTCGTGATGTTCATCGGAATGACTGCGAACTCGACGAGGAGGAAGAGCGAGAGGAGGTAGAAGTCCATGCCGCAGCCTGTGTAGAAGTTGTAGATCAAGTACGGCACACTGGTGGAGTGGCGCGGTCGGAGACGTAGGACAGCAGCAAGGGGGTGTGAGTGGGCATGGCAAGCGCTGTGGAGCAGACGAGGTCGTGTGGAGAACGAACGTACGCTGCGACGATGTGGTGGATCACGAACACGCGCCAGAGTGGCACGCGCCAGCGCACGAGGACGTAGAGGTCAAAGACAAAGTAGCCGCACGCTGGAGTGGCGGGTCAAGCACGAGAGCGAGTGGAGAGAGTGTGAGCGAGGAGCAGCCGCAGTAGGAGACGCGCGCACAAGCCACTTGAAGACGCATGTACGTACAGAACGAGAAGAGCGCAGTGGCGACGGACGTGGAGCTCATGGGCAGCAAGTGGTCGTCCCAGTTCTGCTTGAGCAGCGTCGTGAGCATGCCGACGACGATGATCACGGCATGGATCGTCGAGTTGATGCTGTTCAAGCAGCAGCAACACCAGCGCGTGCGTGAGCGAGTGCGCTACATGCAAGGATGACACGGATGATGGATGCACTGAGGTTCGCACCGCGAGCTCCAGTCGCCTTGCTCAGCGTGCGAGAAGTCGCGGTAGACGCGCACGTAGCGCCACGAGAGCGCGCAGGCAATGTGGAAGAGCACGGCCCAGAGCGCGGTCGAGGACACGAGCAGGAGCAAGTTGCGCAGCGCAGTGGGCGTCATGGCGAGCACAGTGGCGGTCGTCGCGCTTGGCGGGCGGGCGGAAGCGATGTGTGATGCGAGGGCACTCACTCACTGCTCCGCCGGCTGTTGTTGCGCGTGTTCGAATGACCAGCTGCGCGAAAAATCGGAATGAGTCACATGGTACACTGTGCCGTTTCTTGGATTTGCCGGTACACTGTACCGTTTTGTATCAGTCGAAAAGACATGCTGCTTTCACTTCGTCGGACTATCGACATACAAACACAAATACATTCTCTGAACCTGCAACTGCCCTGTGGGTTCAAAACCACTCGTTGACATCAACTTGCGTCATGTCACGCCGTTCTGGTGCGTATCTCCATCGAAACGCCGATGGACGCGTTCGCTTGGAGTAGTCGCTGCGCGTGTAGCCTACGTTCACTGGCGCCTTCGTGCCTACTCGCCACTGTCGATCGCGTCGGCACTACAGTCCGATAGACCATCGTTGTCGCCGTCGCTGACTGCGTTCGGACCTAACACTGAGCGCGTCAGCCGCAGTCGCTTGGTACTACTGTTGCCATTGCGACTTGCAGTCGCGCGTGGCGACTGTCGCACTGACCACTTGTGTTGCGGACTGCATCCTGAGCGTATCGAGGCATCGCCGATGTTTCAGCGGTACATCGGCGTCGCAAAGCGCACATTCGGAGGCAACCCCCCCCAATGCCAATCTACGTGTGAACCTGCGCTTGTGCAGACACAAGACCCTGAGTCCACGATACATCGGCCGCACTGCTCTGGGATCTCAATGCCGAGGTGGAACATTCATCGCCCGAATGACAAGCCGTCTCGACCGAGGATCTCTGGAGCGTGCACAGATGGACGCATTCTCACTCGAGCACAGACAAGGCAAGGTGTGGTCACGACTGAGGACGCTTGCTTGTGTTCGCGTCCTCCATTCAACTGATCTCCTCGCTTCACCACTGCTCGGTCACTCACGTAGTCGTAGATCCAGTCAAAGCCGAGTCACTCGACTCTACACCACTGCAGCCTCAGTCAAGGCCATATCTGCTGCCAACAGCAGCACCTTTGCTTCCACTCATTACTTGGAGCGCGAGTTCACACATCACACGCATCTGGCGCCACCTACGCGCCACGCACGCCACGGCTATCGACGTACGGCGAGAGCCGCACCATCAACGGTCCATCGATCGCCATGGTCGCAGTCTGGC
>JAASFT010000019.1:0-73146 GCA_023333885.1 Globisporangium parvum
GCCTCGACGCCGACGTCATGGACGAGAGCGTCAAGAACTGCGAGACGCGCAACTTCATCAAGCACCTCGCACTGCCGTACAAGGCGGTGCTCGAAGGCACAGCGTAGAGTCGACAAGGGCGATCCAGGTTACGCCTTGTACGAGCCGGAGAAGCAAAGTCGAGAGGATGCATTGCCAAGTCGACGACGCATGCACGCCAACATGCACGAGCAAGAGCACTTCCGAGTTCGCTGCCTAATGTCGCGGACTCGAGAGTGCGTCGGTCATTCGTTCTGTCCTACCACTACGCCACCAGCGTGTGTGCACCGGGTACTCAGTTGCCGCCCTTCTTCTTCGCTGCCTTCTGCATCTTGACTGCTTGCGCGTTCACCTTGACGTCGCGCACGAACGGGAGGTACGTCACGCCGCCCATGAACGGCACGAGCACGTCGGGGACCTTGACGCCGTTCGCGTCCTGGAAGTTCTCCAAGATGCAGCACACCGTGCGCGTCGAGGCACAGAGCGTCGAGTTGAGCATGTGCACGTACTTCTTCTCGCGCTGGTTCTCCTTCTTAATGCCGCAGCGGATCTCCATCGCGCGCGCCTGGTAGTCCGTGCAGTTCGACGCCGACACGAGCTCGCGGTACTCCTTGTACGCTGGGAACCACGCTTCGAGGTCAAACTTCTTCGTCGCGGCGTTGTTGAGCTCGCCCGAGACAATGTTCACGACGCGGTACGGCAAGTTGAGCGACTGGTAGAACGCCTCGGCGTGCCCGATCATCTCGTCGTGCATCGCCGCCGAGTGCTCTGGCTCCGTGATGCAGAACTGCTCGATCTTGTCGAACTGGTGCACGCGGAAGATGCCCCACGTGTCTTTGCCGTGCGACCCGGCTTCTTTGCGGAAGCACGTCGAGAAGCCGCCGTAGCGCAGCGGCAGCGCGCTCTCTTGGATCCACTCGCCCTTGTGGTACCCGCAGATCGGCTGCTCGGACGTCGCGATCAAGTACTTCTCGTCTTCACCAATGACTTTGTAGAGTTGCTCGTCAAAGTCGTCGAGCTGCGCAACCGACGCCATGACGTCTTTGTTCATGAAGAATGGTGGCTTGAGCATCTTGTACTGGCGGTTCATGAGGAACGCCGACGCGTACGACATGAGCGCTTGCTCGAGGAGAAAGCCGTAGCCCGTGAGGAAGTACGCGCGGTGACCCGCGACTTGCACACCGCGCTCAGGCTCGTAGCCGTCAATGCGGTGGAGCACTTCGTGGTGGAAGTGGAGACCTTCCTGCTGCAGCGGCGTGCCCCACTCTTTCACGATCACGTTGTCGTCTTCGTTGTTCGACACGGGGACGCTCGGGTCGACCGTGTTGCCGATCTTCGTGAGCTCCTTCTCCACGACCTCCTTGAGCGCATCCGCCTCTTTCTTCTTCTCTGGAATGAGCAGTGCAAGCGCCTTGCGCTCGTCGCTAATCGCCTTGAAGTCCTGCTTCGCCTTGCTCAGCTCCTTGATCTGCGCCTGCAGCGCGTTCACCTGCATCTGCAGCGTCTCGACCTCGCCCTGCTTCTGGCGCCACTCCTCATCGAGCGCGAGGACCTGGTCCACGAGGTCGACGTTCAGGAAGCGCTTCTGCTGGTCCGAGCGCACCTGCTCCGGGTCGCCACCGCGCTCCTTGCGCAGACGGTTGATGTCAATCGGCATGGCTCGCGCTCGCGTGCTCTCGTGCTTGGGTTCTTGTGCTTCTCCCCTCCAAACGAACTGTGAGTGCGTGAGTCTTCTGTGGCGCGACACAGTTTGCGAAAATTACAGTATCTGACCGGCACCATGCGATTTTGCACCATCCGATGACCAAGTCAGACTGCCGCAGCGTCTCGCTGCATGCATGCCTCCATTGAGCGAGTGTGTGTGTGTGTGTGTGGGCTTGGCGATGGCACATGCTCACGATAGGCTGTCGCTACGCAGTCTCTCCAAGCTTCAAGGCGCACGAACGGAGAGGTAGCGAGAGACAATCACGTGCATTTTCCTGTGGTGCAGACCTCGTCCATACGAATGAGCGAGGCGACGAACGTGGACACCATTGCTTCAGCGCGTTGCTGTGCAATCGTTCCTGCGACTGCGCCTCCAGCAGCCATCGGTACGCACACGCACTCACAGCAGCGTGCCGCGCGAGTGACGGTCCTGCGTCGCAGCGAAGCGGTCGACGACCGTGTTGGCGTTCGTCGCGCCTTTCGTGAGCGTTGCGAGGTACGAGACCAAGAGCGCGTCGTTGTACTCCTGCAGGAACGCAGCATCGAAGCTCTTGGACGTCATCGCTGGGAGCTGGTTGCAAATGCTCGAGACGTGGCGCAGCAAGTTGTGGTCCACTGGCGCAGTGCCTGCTCATAGGCATCACATGTCATCAGCATGGAGATCGACTACAGGACAGACGAGCACACACCCAGACGAGCGACCTCTCATCGCCAGCTCTAACAGCGCGAGCAAAGCACAACGGACCAGTCTTCATGGCTTGGAGGAAGCGAACGAGCACGTCGACTTGGCGGTCGAGCATCTTGATCGCATCGCGCACGTTCCCCAAGTACGGGTGCACTGCTCATTCACACAGCCAGTCGACGATCACAGCACACTCCGTCAGTCACTCTCGCTCGCACTTTACACACACGCAACAGCGTCGATCGTATGCAGCTGGTCGTACGCGACGACTTGGAGCTGTCGCCAATCGGCGCGATCTTCGAGATGTGGTCGACGGAGATGCCTTCAGTCTCCGACGTCTCGACCTTGAACGGCGCTTTGACAAAGAGCATCGTCGGCGCGCCGTTGAGCACGTGGAGCTCGGACTCGAAGAGTGTGATCGGGAGCTTCTTCTTCGTGCTCAGGCCCTTCGAGACCGGGTCCAGGAGCATGAACAGCGGACTCTCGTTGAACTCCATGAACTGCAGCCAGACACACAAGCACGTCCATACAAGTGAGAGAGGCTATCGGATCGAGCCGAGCATTCCCTCAGCGCTAGCAGTCGCAACGTACAGAACGGTGGATCGCCAGGTCCGTTGGCTGGACTTTTGCGCCGACTGTGTACCACCCGAGGAGCTCAAAGCCTGGGAAGACTTGCGAGACTGTGGCATCGTAGCGCAAGAGCAAGCGCGTGACCGCACCGTATCAGTCGCTAGACCATCGTGCACAAGAGAGCGTTTTCGCTCACCCACTGCACCAACGCAAGAGCACAGAGAGAGAGCGTGATGACAGGACGTACACTGCTGGATGCGCGACGTCACAAACTCCTTGTCGAGCTGGATCTCGCTGTTCACGACATCGTACTTGATCTCGAACGAGTCGTAGACCGACACGTCGAGTCCGTTCTGGATCCCAAAGAGCGCGCCGATGACCTGCGGCAGCTTGGCGTTCGACGGACGCGCAGCCATGTCTGCTCCAGCACTCGCTTGTTGGTCCTGCTGGAAGTTGCGGCGCTCGCGCGTGAAGTGGTCCGCGACGTTCATGATCACGAGCGGGTGGACCTGGATCTGGCGCTCGCCACCGCCGCCGCCGCTGCGCTCCTCGCGCTGCACGAGGGGCTCCTCGCCTGCTGCAGCAACGCCGCTCTCGTCTGCGCTCCGCATCTCCGTGTCCAGCATCTCGCTCGTCGTGGTGCTTGAGGTCGTGTTCTTGGGTTGAGCGATTTGGCTCGGAAGCAGCTTCTCGGACGACGTTTCTCTCGAAAGCATACAATCTGTAGATGTTGGTGGTGAAATGAAATTATCACGTTTCGGGTGTGGAAATCACGGTTAAATCGTAAATATTAGAGCAAATTCATGACATCTCACGAATCGCGTCGTCGTTTCGTGTGTGTGAATTTGCTCTGAACGTATCGACTATGAGCGTTTGTATGCCGAGGCGACATCTCGCTGTTGTCACCACCACGCACGCATATCCAGCGCCTCTGCGCGACGACGACGACGACGGCTGTCTGCTCGCGCGCGCGCTCCCGAGCTCCTCGTGCATGCCGCGTCACTGCGCGCTTTCCATCCACTGATCGTCTGCGCAGGCGCTGCCGCCGCTGTCACGCCAGGCATCCGTGGGCTCCACTTGATCCCTTTGATCGATCAATCGCGCGCCATGGCGACCACGACGACGACAGATCACCACCTCTCGGATGAACTCATCTGGTCCCTTGATGTGCGTGTGCGTGCGTGCGTCCGCGCGGCGTCTGGTGGTATCTTTAGATCCGTGTTGACGGTTATGCGGCGATGCTTGTGTGTCTGTGAACGAACAGTCCTTTATCCAGGAGAGCGCGCACGTCGAGACCACCACCGACCTCGACAGTGAGTTCGCGCGCGCCAGTGTGCTTTCGCAGGACAGTACAGGCAGCCGCGGTAGTAGCAGCAGAGCGATGCTCGCGAGCGAGTACGTCTACGGTCGCGCGACGGAGCAGCTCCGCGCGTCGCTTGCAGCAGAGCCGATCCACGAAGACATCGACGACCTCGGCGCGTTTGCTGACGACGGCCACGACGAGTGCAGCGATGTCGTGAGCAATCTCGACTTGCCAGTCACGACATGGCCCGATGCTGTCGACTCGTTCCACCTCTTCCCGACCAAAGCCACTGGCCGCACCATGAGCGACGGCACTGACAAGTCGTGCTCGATAGCATCCGAGCAGTCGACCGAGTCACCACTGCCGAGTCCGCTCTTTGGCTCGTCGATCAATGTCGTGTCGAATCTGTCGACGCCCGAGCGCAGCTATGACCAGCGCATCGCAGCGACATTGACAGAGAGCATGAACAAGCAGCACGCGCGACGTATGGACGGGAGTGGGAGCTCAGGGACTGCAGACGAGAGTCCGCGACCGCAGGAGCTTCCGCAGCAGTTCACAATGGACCACGTCGGCCACTTTGATGCGCACTTTGGTCGCGCGCTGTACCTCGAGCAGCTCGGCCGGAGCTTCGTCGACGGCTCCGGCTCCAAGTCCCTCGCGTCCTATCGTATGTCGTCGTACCACCGCATGTCGACGATGGCGTCCGATGTGATCAAGCAGGGCTGGCTCGTGAAGCGCGGCGAGGTGATGCCGAGCTGGCATCGACGGTGGTTCACGCTCCGGCGCATGTACGTCCAGTCTACTCACTGCTACAGTTGCGAGTGCTGTTGCTTGCTCTGTCCGCTTTGTGGGTCGTACTCACGCAGTCGCTCTCGAACTGTCGTGCCCACAACTACTGACTCTTTGGATCCAGGCCCGAGGGTCCTATGCTCACATACGCGCGCGACAACGCCGAGTCCGCGCCGACAAAGACGATCGACTTGAGCTCCACGTCGCGGTGCCTCATTCGCCCAAAGCTCTCGCGCGAGCACGAGTTCCGCGTGATCACGTCGACGGACTCGTCGCGCCGCGAGTTCGCGCTCGCCGCAGCGTCGAACTTTGAGCTGACCGAGTGGGTCTGCTCGATCCAGTCGGCGATCAACGCAGGGAACAAGTCGACATTTGAAGGTACCAAATGCGCGATATTCGCACATGCATACAAATTGCGATATGTGTGAATCTCACCTCTCTGATACCAATTGCGATATCAAATGCGAGCAGGCTCCGAGGACTTTCAGCGAATATGGAACGCCCGTGGCATCGACGGCTTCCTCTTGCGCTACGGCATTCGCAAGTGCAGTGCGCGGAATCACTTGCAGACGCGCGTGCTCGAGCTCAACTTTGCCGAACAGACGATCACGAACTCGCGCCGCGGCGAGTCGCTCACGACGCTGTACTTTAGCGACTTGCGGCAGGTCTCTGTCGCGACCGCACGGCCAAACAGCGAACAGTACGGCGTCGTACTCGACTTTAACGGCCGCCATCGCTCGTGGCCGCTCTACCTCGACACACAAGAAGCGCGCGATGACTTGCTTGGGATCCTCCAGAAGATCGCAGCCAAAGACGTTCGAGGCGAAGACCTCGAGTGTCGGAGCTCGCGCCTGCTCCTCAAGACTGGCTACATGGAGCGCAAGAACGTCTCGGCTGACGTACGTGTCGTTGGACCGCACGCGACGCTCAAGGGTCGACTGTTTGTGTGCCTGTACGAGAACTGCGTCGTGCTGTACCCTGAAGACGGCGACATGAGCGCGCGGCCGTGGTACGTTGTGACGCTCAAAGGCATCCACGTGTCGTGCAAAGAGAACAAGTGCATGCTCGTGCTCGGACGACTCGTGATGATCTGCGCGTCGCCGGACGACACGCGCATGTGGTACAACGCCGTGCTGTCCGCGATCATGCTGCCGGCGGAGATCATGGAGCTCGAGCTCAAGGAGCGCGTGACGATCCGGAATGCGTTCCATTCGTCTGTGGCGCGTCTGCGAGCGCTGCTGAAAGCGAAAGTCAAACCAGAGGTGCACGGACCACCAAAGGACCAAGCGACGATCGAGCTCATGATGCGCGAGCTGTGGCAGCGCGCGTTCCCTGGTAAGCCGCCTACCAGTGTGTCTGGCGTAACGAGACGGTCAGTCCATCAGCTGACGAGACTCCCGCTGCGAATGTCTTTGCTACATGAGCAGGCGAAGCGTACACGTCAAACAGCGATCCGCGGTGGCTCGAGATCGGGTTCCAGCGCGGCGGTCCAGCGTCGGATCTCCGGTCGAGTGGTCTCATTGGGCTCTACTGCCTCATCTACTTTGTCGCGAACGCGCCGAGTGTGTTTGAGCCGATCCTCGCGCGCACGCGGCATGGCGTGAGCGAAGGCAACATGAAGAACTACCCGCTCGCGATCGCCTGCATCAACGTCGCCGCAGTGCTGACCGAGACGCTCGGGTTTGGCGACGCCGGTTCGCACTCGGCCGGCTGTTTGCCAAACGCCATGACGACGTACGTGCACTTGATTGGCCAGACTGTCGCGCACTCGCCGTCGTCAGCGGCACCGGCGTCTCGCTCGCGCGTCGATCGCACGGTGTCTGTGACCGCGCCGCGCTCGCTCGCGTCGTATACGTCGTGGGACGACATTGTCAGCGACGCAGACAACCACGTGTTCGAAGACATCTTCTGCTTGCTCTTCCCAGTGCTCGACGCACTGTTTGTCGACATGGGCGCGGTACGTGCTGTCGCACAGGGCGATAGACTAGCAGTGCATGAACGTATCTGGAGACTAACATACGCGCTTGGTGATGCAACAGGGGTACATGGAGTTTGGGCAAGTGATCGCAGCGTTCCGTCGACGCGTCGCTGTGATCTTTGACGCGCTACCAACAACAATGGACGAACTCGCAGCGCTTGCAGCCGAGCCGTGCACAGACAAGCTCGTGGACCCGAGTTTCCTCGGACGAGCGAGCAAGTGAGTGCGTGCGTGCGTGCGTGCGCGATAGGCAAATAGACTGCGTGAGTGGACTCGCTCGCTCTTGATGTCGGCGATGCTGTTCGCTGCGATGCGCTCGATCCAAAGCAAAGTTGATAAGCTTTACAAGACGACGCTGCTCGTTGCGCTGTTGATCGCATTCGCTGCCGCGGCTGCTGCAGCGGCCGCCGCTGTTGCAGCCGCGACCGAGTCCGGCGAACCGCTGCGCAGCGGTGCAACAGCGCCGCCTGGTCCTGCTTTCTGCATCGACGCCTTGAGCTTCGCAACGAGCGCTTTCATCTGCGACGACGGCGCCGCTGCGTCCATCTTTGCAGCTGCTGCAGCAGTCACCGCCGATGGACCGTGGCGCCGGTCGCCTTTCGCGCGCGAGCGAGCTGCGTCGTCGAGCTGCTTGCGCGCGCGCTCAATGTGCTTGTACAGCGCGCCTCGGCTCACGCCCATGACTTCGGCGACGTCCGAGACGCTGCACTTGTGCTGGAGCACGAGCACGATCGCGCGCTCCTTGATGCCGTCAGGAATGAACGAGTACTGGCGCTTGGGCGGCTGCTCGGGCTGCGCCGAGGCGTCGTCACGCTTCGTCTGCGCGTCGTCGCCGCTGAGTGGCGTAACGGACTGCAAGACGCCGAGCTGGCCCAAGGCGTCGTCACGCTTCGGGTCCACTGACAAGGTGTCGGTCACGTGGACAAACTCGTGCGGACTGCTGCTGTCGTCCTCGTCGCGCTTGCGCTTCGCACCGACCGCTGCTGCGACGGCGGCAGCAGTGGCTGCTTCGTGCGCCGCGACGGCGGCTTCGTGCAGCGCAGCGTCCATTGCAGCTGCCGCGGTCGGCGGTGGCGTCGGTACGTGCTCCATCGTTCGTCGCTTGAGTGTCTTCGCGTGCTTGCTTTCGTGGTCGCTTCGTTGCGCGCGAACTCGACTCTCCCCTGGTGTTCTCGCACGCAAATTCGAACCGCGCTGGATCCCGATTCCATTCAAATATTCACTGCGGCGGGTTAGTGTTGATAGGTTATCTATACAAAGGTTAATTGTTAAGCAGTTATCGGCAAAGCCACGTGTGGGCCACATTGCTCCAGCCAAACTTCTTGTTTGTTGTATGGAACCCGGACGACGGACAACACATACAAATTTCAAGTACAAGCAGCGAATCAATATTTCAGTGTGCACCACTCCAACTTGGTGTCATGCACACACTCGTGTGGACCACGCGGCTCGAATCATTGCTTCAAACAGCTTGCAACTCTGTGAATGCGCTCGTGAGCAGCTCGTCAAGCAGCTCTCTGCTTCTCCTTCATCTGCTCGTTCATCCGCATACTCGTGGCGGCAGCACGAGATGGCAACCGCGATCGGACCGACTGCTGTGATCGTCGCGGTCGTAGCGCTGCTCGCATCGCTCGCTGTCCACATCCAAAACGATTTCGGTCCGGTAGATATCTACGCGCCAGTGCCGGTGCTGCCGGCTGCGAACGTCAGCGCCAACGACGATCTCTTCAGCGACTCGTACTACCACGCGCGCGCACTCTTCCGCACACAAGCTCAGGCAGCTGGCGCTACGCTCGTTACGCGCGCACTCGACGGCTTTGAGCACCTCGACCTCACGATCGACTTTGCTGTGCTGACTGGCGCACCAGATCGCGTCGTCGTGCACATTTCGGGCACACACGGTGTCGAGGGCTTTGCAGGGAGCGCGATTCAGTCGGCGCTGCTCCAGCGCATGGCATCTACCAGCACTCGAGGCGACAGAGCACCGACTGTGATCTTTGTCCACGCACTGAACGCGTTTGGCTTCTCGCAGGTACGCACATCATTCAAGTCCCAGGTACACAGACACAGACACACACGCACACACACACATCGTACAGTCGACTGACGTGCCTGCTTTGACTGTGTTCATGCATGTGTAGCTCCGCCGGTTCAATGAGTACAATGTGGACGTGAACCGGAACTGGCTGTCGGTGGATGAGTTCGCAACGCGCGCTGCCGCTGACCCAAACGCATACGGCTACGTCGATGTCTTTGATGTGCTCAACCCATCGACGCTCACTGGCGTACAGGGCTCGTTCTGGCTCAAAGCCGCGTACTACCTCACGACCAAAGGCTTCCAAGCGATCAAGCGCGCGACCGTGTCTGGGAACTACGCGTTCCCAACGAGCATCTTCTTTGGCGGCCACGAGTTGCAGCCGAGTCTCCGCATTCTCCAGGACGTTCTATCGGAGCACGTCCAGTTGGACCGCGTGCATGCACTCGCGCTCATTGACGTGCACACGGGACTGGGGAAGCCTGGCGCCGATACGCTCGTGCTCGCGTCGAGCGCTGACGTTGCGCACGTCGCGCAGATGTTTGGCGAGTATGAGCGCCGGACGCACAAAGTGGTGTCACTACGTGACGGCGCAGACGGCGTCTCGCAGGGCTACGACGGTAGCTTTGGACTGATCATTGACGGCGTCACGGCGCTGCTGCCTGCTGCGAGCCGGAACAACAGTGCGCTGCTGATGCAGGAGTTCGGGACTGTGCCCGGTCCGTTCATCCTCAAAGCTGTCGCAGAGGAGAATTTTGTCTATCACCACGCTCCGTCGAGTGCGCGGCTGCCGTTTGCTGAGAAGCTCCGCGACGTGTTCTACTTGCACCGGAGCGCGAGCTGGAAGGAAGCAGTCGTCGAGCGCGGCGTTGCCGTGTTTGAGCAGCTCTTCCAGCACACTCGCACTTGCGCCTAGGTATTGACTTGCGTCTAGTATGTGAGATTCGCTGCCTGTAGTACCGTCAGTACATTCGCACGCGTTGAACCTTCGCAACCAAGCTCAACACAACAACGCAAGAAGCATATTAGCGAGGAGCAAGCGAAGATGGTGGGGATGACCAGCGCACTCGTCGCGCTCGCAGCGATCGGCGCGTCGCTGTACGTGCACGTACTGAACAACCTCGCGCCACTGGATATCTACGCGCCGCTGCAGCGCGATGGAGCAAACGCGAGCGCAGAGCGCCACTTCACCGAGTCGTACTACCACGCGCGCGCGCAGTTCCGCAGTCGTGCCGAAGCTGCCAATGGCGTCACCCTCGTGACCCTGCCGCTCGACGGCTACGCGCACTTGGACTTGACAATCGACGTCGCAGTTGTCAGTGGCGCAAAAGACCGTGTGCTACTGCACATGTCGGGCACGCACGGCGTTGAGGGCTTTGCTGGCAGCGCGATCCAGTCGGCGCTGTTGGAGAGAGCCGCGAGTGCGCGCGACGAAGCCACAGCAACGGCACCAAAGGACGCCGCGACACCGACTGTGATCTTTGTGCACGCGTTGAACCCGTACGGCTTCTCGCAGGTACGACCACTGTCCTCCTCTGTATTGTGTTTGGCTTGTGCCTTGGTGCAGTGCGTCTCCTCTCACGACACTCACTCGCCCACTCGCCCACTCACTACACTCGTGCAATGCATGCGCTTGCCTCGTGCTCGTACACAGCTGCGCCGCTTTAACGAGCATAACGTCGACTTGAACCGCAACTGGCTCACGCCGGAGCAGTTTGCAGCGTTCGCAATGAACGACCCGAATGCGAACGGCTACGTGGACCTCTACGACGTGCTCAACCCATCAAGTGTCGGCGGCTCGCTCGACTCGTTCTGGGCCAAGAGCGTCTACCACATTGCAACGAAAGGCTTTGCGAGCGTCAAGCGCGCGATCGTGTCGGGGACGTACCACTTCCCTGACGCGCTCTTCTTTGGCGGCACCGAGATGCAGCAGAGTCTCGTGCTCTTGCGAACATTCCTCCAAGAGCATCTCGACCTCGACGCTGTGCGTGCGTTTGGCATGATCGACGTGCACACAGGGCTTGGACCTGCTGGTTTTGACACGCTCCTTGTTGGCGCGCCGCGCGACATGGACGACGCGTCAAAGATCTTTGGCGAGTACGAGCGCCGCATGAAGAGCGTTGCACCGGTACGCGGGAGTGCGACGAATGGCGTCGCAGAGGGCTACGAGTCGACTGCTGGCTTCGTTGTCGACGGCGTTGCTGAGCTGCTGCCAGCGCGTGCGCACACGTGCAGTGTGTTGCTCTCCCAGGAGTTTGGCACTGTCCCCGGTGTGTTCATTGTGAAAGCAGCAGTGGAGGAGAACTTTGCGTACCACCACGCGACACCGAGTGCGCGACTGCCGTTCGCTGAGAAGCTCCGCGACGTGTTCTACTTGCACCGGAGCGCGAGCTGGAAGGAAGCAGTCGTCGAGCGCGGCGTTGCCGTGTTTGACCAAGTGCGCGCACACGTTGCGTCGTGCGCGAGCGATGCGCAGTAAGCGAGTGCGAGAGCGAGCGAGAGTAAGGTGTGCATGTGTGAGTTTGGAAGTGTAGGATTGTGCGAGCAGCAACAGCAACAGGGAGGACGAATGACTGAGCGCACTGGAGTGAGCTGCAACTGCACAGACGCGTTCATGCACGTGGTGTATTGCTTGCATGCACTGCGAGCATGGCGACTCCTGTATGCACACACGTCGAGAGTGTTTGCGTGTCAAGAAGAAAATAGGAATGATGGTCACTCAGTGATCACAAAAAATGATCACTCACTCGACTTGTTGGTCTGTGAAGCGCCACTCACTGTCGCTCTTGCCATCGACATCGCAAGCCTCGTACCAAGACTCTCTCTCTCGCAAGCAGCATGGGTCTGAGCGCGTCAACTGTCGCAGTCTCAGTTTCTACTGTTGTCGTAGCGCTGCTCGCACTGCTCTTCCACGCCATCAATGACTTTGCGCCGCTCGACACGTACTTCCCGCCGCTGCCATCGCCAGCTACCGTTCAAGCCGAGCGCCACTTTGCCGACTCGTACTACGACGCTCGCGCACTCTTTCGCACTCGCGCACGCGCTGTGGCCGGCACGTCGCTCCATGTGCTGCCTCTCCCAGGCTTTGGCGACGAAGACTTGACAATCGACGTCGCAGTCGTGCGTGGCTCGAGTTCGCGTGTTCTGGTGCACATCTCAGGCACGCACGGCGTCGAGGGCTTTGCTGGTAGCGGCATCCAGTCGGCACTACTGGCGCGGCTGGCGACAACGAAGCGTAACGACACTGCGCCGACGCTTGTGTTTGTGCACGCGCTGAACCCGTTCGGCTTTGCCAAGGTGCGTGGCGCGAGAGAGCAAGGATAGCGAATCGTGGACCAAGTGCCTCTCGTATCACGTGGACTGACTGCGTTGACTGCGTGTACGGCGCCACACACTCGGACGTGCAGCTCCGCCGCTTCAACGAGAACAACGTCGACTTGAACCGCAACTTCCTCACGCCTGCCGAGTTCCAGCAGCGCATTGCGATGGATCCGAATGCGTTCGGCTACGTCGACATGCGCGACGTGCTCAATCCAGCAGCGCCAGTGTCGTGGACGTCGTTGCCAACGATGGCGTACGGCGCGATCCGCGGCGAGCTGATGCACGGCAAGGGCTCGCTCAAGCGCGCTGCTGTGTGTGGGAACTACCACTTTCCCACCACGATCTTCTACGGCGGCGTCGAGCAGCAAGCAAGCGGTGCGCTGTTGCAGCAGTTCTTGCGCGAGCACTTGGACCTGGAGCAGCTCACGCACGTCGGCGTGATTGACGTGCACACGGGACTTGGTCCACCCGGCGTCGACACGCTCATGCTCGACGTCGGTGCCGACAGTGCGCACGTCCAGCACATCTTCCCAGACGCGATTGTCGTTGCATCGGGTCAAGAGGACGACGACGCTGCGAAGGGCTACGACGGCGTCGCTGGACTCCTGAGCCACGGCATGTCCTGGTTCCTTCCGTCGCATGTGACGACAGTGAGCGTGACGCAAGAGTTTGGCACGTCGCCGTTCTTCAGTGTGTTCCGGACGATCGTCGAAGAGAACGCGATGTACCACTACGCACCGACGCGCCGCCTGCCGTACGCACAGAGACTCCGCGATGCGTTCTACTTGCACCGGAGCGTGCAGTGGAAAGCTGACGTCGTCACGCGCGGTGTGCGTGTGTTCACGCAGCTCGAGTGCGCGTTGCGTACGAGCAGCGTCGAGGAGTGACGAGGTCGAGGCCGAGTGTCCGCATGCGCGCGACGCTGTCAGTGTGGATGTCGTAGTGACAAAACCCATGTTCGGGATGCAATTACTCAATATCGAAAAGTGCATTTCATCGGTATCTTGGTTGTTGTATGTGCTGTGTGAATCACAATAGCGACAAAAGCGAGGGCGCTTTTGGCGCCAAAGCGCGCGCACTTTCTCGCTTGAGTGACGCTTCACTCTTGCGAGGCCGCAAACAATGACACGCGAGCATACAAACGCGAAGGTAGTCGGCACACGAGCAATCGAGACTTGACAAGCATACAAAACGCCAGTACTTTGCGCCGTTCATTATCGCGCGCGGTCATCGTCCAGGCTGTCGCTGCGCGGCGCTCCATTACATCGGCATTCGCGCTCGCTCGCTCGCCCGCACTCCCGCCGCCGCCACACTCGCCTGCGTGACGACTTGACCGACCGCGCGCGCATACGCGACGACTGCTCACCAGCGCCTCCATACCACCTCCTCTACGTGCGTCCCACGTGCGTTTGCAATCGCAGTCGCAACTGCCAAACCCAACTGCTCGATTGAGACGCGACGAGTGAACAGCTCTTCGCGCGCTTCCGACACACGTGTCGATTCGACTATCGCACATCAAAAACGGCGCCGCTAGCAACCGCAGCACGAGGACGCAGGAGCAGCAGCAGCACCGGCAGAGGGTACACGTGTTCTGTCACCAGCACCATCACGGCTCGACACACAGCACCAGCAGCGACTTGCAACAATGAACAACAACAATACCATGGACTGGGACGACAGCCTCGACTGCGACGAGAGCTTCGAAGACAGCTACGATGGCGCCATGGACGTGTCGATTGAAGAGGAGACGGTGCGTCTGCTGCTCGCTTGCGTCTGGCGGCGTGTTGGTGCGAAAGCAAGAGCGACGTTGCATACTGATTCTCTCACTCGCTCTGGCTGTGTCACTAGCGCCTCGCTCTTGAAGACATGGACATTGACATGGTCTACCGCGCGATGCTGCGTCAAGAGCTCTCGCGTCCAGACTACTCGCGCA
Organism: Globisporangium parvum; assembly: GCA_023333885.1. Taxonomy (NCBI): domain Eukaryota; phylum Oomycota; class Peronosporomycetes; order Pythiales; family Pythiaceae; genus Globisporangium; species Globisporangium parvum. Next base: position 14,334 of record JAASFT010000019.1, read on the forward strand.
AGTACGAGTACCTCAAGTACCGCCGCATCCTCGTGGACTGGATGTCCGAAGTCGGCGAAGAGATGCAAGTGCGCAAAGAGACCGTTCACACTGCGATCGCGTACCTCGAGCGCGTCCTTGCGGTGCGTGCTCTCTCTCTCTTGCTCGCATGCTTATCCCTACGCAGCGGCGCGGCTGTGCTCACTCCTAGTCGCTCTCTCTCCATTCACGCACACACGCAGATGGGTCGCTTGCCAGCGAAAGACCGGTTCCAGCTCCTTGCTCTCAGCTGCATCCTGATCGCGTCCAAGTACCTCGGTCCCGAAGAAGAGATCCCGCCGATCTCCGAGTTCTGGGAGTTTGGGAACCGGTGCTACAGCTACGAAGAGATCCACGAGATGGAGCTCCTCACGCTCGCCAAGTACGTTCGTGCGGATCTTTGGCCGATCGATCTTCGAGTCTATTTGTAGCACTCGTGGCCAGTTCGTCACGCGATGCTGACTCCTCTCTCGTGTCATGTCGTCACAGACTCCAGTGGTCGCTCACAGCGCTCACGCCGATCCACTTTACGCGCTACTACCTCTCGCAGTCCGTGCTCTTCTGCGACGACGAGATCCAGGGCACTGACATGGTCGAAGAGGCGCTCGAGTACTACCACAAGTACAACGAGTTCTTCGTGGACCTGTGCTTGCAAGGTGCGTCAGCTGTTGCTCCTGCTGCGCGACGAACCAGTCCACATGCACTCACTCACACGTGCGCCTCTGCCTCTGCCTCGTATCCCATCCCATCCCATAGAGTACCAATTCCAAGCCTATCGCCCGTCGCTCGTTGCTGCTGCGATCCTCGCAGCGTCGCGAAAAGCACTCGGCATGAGTCCGCTCTGGCGCGAAGAGCTCACGGTGCTCACTGGCTACGGCGAAGAGCAGGTCGAGCCGTGCTTTTGCGCGATTTGGTCGCACTACGTCGCGACGTTTGGCGACAAGAGCGCGTCCGGCATGGAGTGCTCGCCGACTGGCGTCGCAGACTTCTAGCGCTCGTGCTGGACGACGAGATGGAGGCGTTAGGTCAATAGCATAGCCGTATTTATGCCTCGCGCACGGCTGCCAGCCAGTGCCGCCGCCAGTGCTGCTGCAGTCTCTGTCCTCTCCATCGAGCACGAGGACAGGAGACGCACGCGCGAGCACGTGCGCGAGGCGCCTTTGTGTGCCTCAGAGGCGCGAGTCGCGTACCCAGAGCGAGACGATGCATGTTTGCTGAGCACGCATGGCCAGCGCGTACTATACAAGTGTCCGTTCATTCATTCGTTCATTTGATTGCGTCGCGTTGCGATGCTGAGAGGAGCGCAGGACCTCAGACGCTTGAGCTGCTGGGGGGTGGCGTCCTCGTCGTGGACGTGAGCAAAGGAGGCAGCAGCAGCAAAGAGTGCGTCTGTAGCGACGTGGTGGTTCATTCATTCATAGGGTGTTCGTTCGTTCATTCATTTGCATGGGGCTGCTTGGTTCCCCAGAGAGAGAGAGAGCAAGTCCTTGGGTGTCAACAGCAGACGACGACAAGCTGCTGCGCGCTCGAGCGTCCCAGTGGTCTTTGGTGTATCGTATGGCCACGGCAGCGACCACATCGCGTGCCACGTGATGCGAAAAGTGGTCTTATGGCCACGGCAGCGAGCGGTCCGAGTCGCCGATCTCGCCGCCACGCACGTGACTCGCAGGGAGCTTGACGTCGTAGTACCCGACACCTGGCGCATCGCTCTTTGTGATGAACGAGTCGCGCGTCACACGAGCGCGCGACATGACCGCGCCGCGCGACGAGAGCGACGTCGGCGCCTCTGCGCTCGAGCTCGAGGCGTGCGCCGAGTACTTTTGCGGGATGTAGCTGTAGCGGTTGTTGATGTTCTTGACGCACTGCGACCGCGGCGAGCGAGATCTGCTGCTGCTGCGACGGCGCTCGGACGTCGCCGAGCTGTGCGAGACCACCGACGCGTCCGAGCGCATGTTCTCTGCGCCGCGGCGCGATGGACGCGCACTGCGCGGTGCATTCGAGCCGCGCGAGTAGTTCGAGTAGCCCGAGACCGACGACACGTTTGACGACTGGTAGTACGACGCGCTCTTGGGCGGCACACCGGCTTTCGAGTCCATGGCTTCGAGCACTTCGGGCGTCAAACGCAGCTTCAGCGACGATGGTGGAACACTTGTCGACGCTGGCGTCGAGTGCGGCGGCGGTGGCACGTCTGCGTCATGGTCGCCGTCCGAGTGCTTGCTGCTCTTCGCTGTGCGCACGGCTGCGAGCTTCTCGTGGAACTGCTCGATCTGCCGCGCAATCGCCTTTGCTTCTTCGTGCTTCTTGAGCAGCGCGACTTGGAGCGCCTTGATCTGGTCCACGAGCTGCGCCTCGGCATCGTCATCACCGTTCTGGTTCGAGTCTTCGTCGCAATGGCGCACATCCAATGGTTCATCGTCGTCGTCAACAGCGTGTGCCGTGTGGCTCACACTGCGACTCGCTGTCCGTCCACGACGACTGACCGGCTGCGCAGGCGATCGCCCGCCGCCATTGTTGCTCTGGTTGTCGTGCGCATCGAGGGATGCAGCCGACTGCAGCAGCTCGCGCTCGTCTTTGCTCTCTTGCGAGCCCCGGCGACTGCGTCCTGAGCGACGGCTGCTCGCAGACACTGGTCGCGGCTCGCGGCTCTGTGGCGATGCAGAGGACGTCGTCGTCGTCACGAGCTCGACGCGGCGCGCAGATGAGTTGCTGGTCGTGCGCGCTCGCTCGCGTGTCGACCGCGATGGACTCGCACGGTCGTCTTCCGGCTTTGGCGACGGCACGGACCGACGTCGGTTCGGAATGCGCGACTCGCCCGGCGCTGCAGGGTTCGCAGCCGCCATGAGCAGCGTCGCTCGGAGCGACGGCTTCTTGAAGCCGCGAAAGCAGATCTCGAGCGGGATCTTGGCGTTCTTGATCAAGTCGTGCACTTGACGCAGCCCGAGGTTCTCGAGCAGCGTATCGGCGATCTTGACGACGCGCACGCCGTTCTCGAGACGCTCGTAGTGCGTCGCTGTCGAGTGCGGGTAGATGTTCGCGACGACAATGTGCTCATTGTTCTGCTTGAGCGTGAAGCCGAGCGGCAAGCGGTGGAACAGGATCATGAAGTCAAACATCTCGCGCCGGCCGCCGTCGGACGACCCGGCGCTCACGTCGCTCAGCGCAGCCGGTGGACCGCTTGTTGGCTTCTCCGTGATCCCGAGCTCAATCTCATCGCTGTCGTCGCACGACGAGCCGATCGGCTCGGACGCTTTCAGGAACTCCTTCCGGTCCATGTTGTAGATCGTATTGAAGTCGGGGATCTCGCACGTCGGGAACGCGAGGTGGTACTCGGCGATCGCAGTCGCGATCATCGCTTCGCATGGCCAGTCGCGCTGCACGCGGCACTTGAACTTGAGCCCAAGGACGCTGATTGTGAGGTACACTGTCTCGTCCTGCGGCGAAGCGGCGATTACGGCTGACGGCGCGTGCGGTGTCGTTGTGAGCACGACTTCGCGGGACGACTGCTTCGTGCGCGTCTTGGGCTTTTGCGCCGACGAGACTGGACTGCTGTGGCTCGCGCTCGCAGCTTTCATGGCGTTCACGCGCATCGAGGCGTTCGAGTTGGCGCGTGTCTGGCGCGACGATCCGCTCGTGTTCTTGCCGCTCTGTGGCGACGACGTTGCTGCTGAGCGCGCTGCGGCAGCGGCAGCAGCTCGACGCTCTGCCTCTGCTGTCGCAAGCGCAGCTGCTTGCGCGAGGCTGGTCATGCGCACGGGGCCAGCTGGCGTCGGAGCAGGTGGTGGCGCGGTCGTCGCGGACATGCGCCGCAAGCTCGAGAGAAACGACGGGGCCGGCGCGACGAGCGCGCTCGTGCTGCTGCTGTTGCGCCGGGCACTCGAAGTCGCGACGGCGGCGCTCATACTCCTGTTGCTTCTCTCGTGGCGCTGTCGCTACTCGTTGCCTCGTGCCTCGTGCTGGCGAATGGCGAGCGCTTCTTCTCGTGCTCCGCTCGCTCGGTGCTTCCTGCTTGCTCTTGGGTATAAATACCGTCTGTCACTTTTGCTGCTGCTGTTTTCGGAACAAAAGGCGACAAGCTCCACCAAAAACGGACCGACGATTCGACAATGTCGCAGCAATTGCAAGCTGCAATTCGAATCGGCGCGCGTCAGCGTTCTGTGTGAGTGAGTGTCTGATCGAGAAGGTGACGCGAACGCGACTTGCCAAAGGAAAGCCGCCATGTCGCCTTGTCGCCATGTCGACGACGGCAAACAACTGCACGATCCGCCTCGCTCGCTCGACGATCGTTGGCTGCTTTGCCTGTGTGTGGGTGCTGCTCGGCTGGTTGATACAGACAAGGCTCCAGTCGCAGTGCGAGAAGCAACGAAGCGCCTTCTGCTACAGTATGGAGCTATTCGTGATCCAAGACTCAGCGAAGAGCTACGCGATGGATTTGGCTGCACGAGTCGCACGTTGCCTGCCTTAGTGTGCTCCCGAACGCTCAAACACACACACATGGAGCCTCACAGCAGGCGCCGGAACGAGAGCACGTCAAAGCACGTGTCGCACACGCGCACAGGACTCGCGAGCTGGAACTTGGGGATCGGGATCTTGTTGCTCGAGCAGTTGTAGCACACGATGCGGCCGCAGTGGCGGCAGTGGTGCTTCCGCATCGCGACACGAAAGACTGCGTGGCACGACGCACACTCACTCGACTGGTCGTCAGCAACCCACTCCGGCGCGCGTGCGAGGTTCCGCAGCACAGGCACGAGCATCGCGCCTTGGTTCGTCGTCTCGGCGAGCGCGACGACGCTTCGACCCGCTGCGTCTTGCAAATGCACCTGCGCGCCAGCGATCACGAGCGCGATGGCAACACTCTCGCTGGCGCGACCGACTGCAAGGTGCAGGGCCGTGCTGCCGTCGAGACTCTGGACGTGAATGTCTACGCCATGCTCAATCTGTTGCCTCATACCCGACAAGCCAAGCCAGTTCGTCAGTACCACCTAGCTCTGTCGGGAGCATCTCCCAGTGGCAGCTCTCTCTCTCTCTCACACACACACACAGCCAGCGCCAATGCTTACGTACAAATACGTCAATGACCGAGTCCGGACCGCTCTGGTGCGAGCAGAAGAGGTGCAGCGGCGTGTAGCCGAACCAGTTCGTGTGGTTTGGGTCCGCGCCGTTCTCGAGCAGGAGCTGAACCATCTTCTGGCACCGCTCAGATGGCGACATCGCGGCCAAGTGCAGCGCTGTGTTGCCTTTCAAGTCCTCTTGGTTCACGACAAACTGCGACGGCGCGTCCGAGTCCGTGTCGTCGGTGCTACTGCTCTGCACGTCACCACTGCTCGTGCCATCGGCAGCCGCAGCAGTGTGGCCAGTACCGACACTGCTGCTGCTTTGGCCAAGCGACGACAGCTTCTCCGACGTGCGTCGATGCAGCTGCGTGCGCTCAAACGACTCGTTCTCACGCAGGAGGATCAGCGCCACGGACGTGTGGCCGTTCGCAGCTGCGACGTGGAACGCCGTCTGTCCTTGGTCGTCGACAATGTCCTGCTGGCAGCCGCTACGGATGAGCAAGTCGACGATCCCGACGTTGCCGTTCGCAGCAGCGACGTGCAGCGGCGTCTGACCGCGCCGGTTTGGGATGTTTGGGTTCGTCTTGAACGCACTGCTGAGCAAGGTCTCGGCAGTCTCCATGGTCATCGCGCAGTGGAGCGCCGTGTTGCCTTCGTTGTCTTGCAAGTTGGCAACTGCGCTGTGCTGCAGCAGCAGCTCAACGACAGCAGCGTGGCCTTTGCGACTCGCAATGTGCAGCGGCGTCTGCCCGCGACCAAACTCTGCAACGATGTCCTTGTCCCCATCTTCGAGCTCCGAGACCATGTTCACTTGCGCATCGCTCTGCTCAATCAGGATCCGACAGTGCGCGACGCTGCCGCTTGCGCTTGCGAGCAAGAACAGCGGGATCTTGTCGGTCAAGAGGAAGTACGGCGCGTCGGCGTCCACGAGCAGCCGTCGGATGATCGCGTCGTTTCCAGTCTTGAGCGCAGCAACAAGCGGCAAGTCGCTCTCGTCGTCAAAGAACTGATCGAGCGGCTCGCCGCGTTTGAGCAGCTCGTTCACGACGCGGCCGAGTTGGTACCGAATCGCAACGACCAGGGGCGTGTCCGACCGCTGCTTGAGGACGTCGCACAGCCGCTCCGTCGAGCAACGCCGACCAACGGCTGTGTGCACCAGCGCTTCAAAGCTCTTGTCCGACACGACTGTGAGCTTCCGCACACAGAGGTGCTGCAGCTCGGCGATCGCAGACGAGCAGCGAACAAGTCCGAGGTCTTCCGAATCGTCCACTTGGTCGCTTGTGGTGGTGGTGGTGGTGCTGCTGACAGGCGGCTGGTCGCTCGAGGGAGCACGCTCACTGCTCATCGTGGTGCTATGGCGCGGTACCTCGACTGCCTTCTTGCTCGCTCGGCGCTTCGATGCGGCTGCCGCCGCCGCCGCAGCTGCAGTCGGGTGCTTGGCTGCGAGCACACTGTCTGTGAACACGAGCACATCGAGGATCGTGCGCAGGCGCTCTGGTTCGTTTGCATCCTTGCTACTGCGACCACTTGCAGCTGCTTCGTCGTGACCACCGAGCATCTGCACGATCTGAGCGACGCAGATCTCGAGCAGCGACGGCACGAGGTACACGTACGACGCGCGCAGGAGCTCTTTCCAGAATTCGTCGCGCTCACGAGGTGCCTCGCGACCCGGAGCAGCCGCACCACTCCGCTCGACTGAACTCGACGTCGCGAGCGGCACTTCGTTGGTGTACAGGAACCGCACGAGCGCTGCAAACACGCGATAGGGCGTGTCTTGGATGTGGATCTTGAGCGGAAAGCGCACGTGCCCAGGCACTTGCGAGCTCTTTGTGCGCAGCAGTGCGGACTGGAACGTCCCACTGCGTAGTGCGAGCACGAGGCGATGCGCTGGCAGCAAGTGGTGCTCTGGCGCATCGCTCTCTTTGTCTGCACTGATGGCGGTTGCATCCGACGGTGCTGAGCTCTTGGCGTCGAGCAGCGCAGTCGGATCTGCTGACGTTGCGCGCTTCTCGGACGCAAAGACAAAGAGCACGTCGCTCAAGTGGTTGCTCGCATAGAGCGTCTTGATCTGCAGCAAGTCGTCTAGTAGCGACGCGTTGTCTCCGTGCGGCCGATGCGCTGACGAGACAGCTGCAGCCGCCTTTGCAGTGGAGCCATGAGAAGGTGGCGCAGTTGTGCGCACTGCGACAGCGCCGTTCTCTTGCTCGTCATCATCATGTGCTGCTGCCGAAGAGCGAATGCTCTGCAGTGCCACGCCCGCGTGCTCACTCTGCTCGGCAGTGGTGTCGTTCGTGGCAGCAGAGACAGGAGCGTCGCCTGCCATCTCGTCCATGCTCACGGCGCTCGAGAGAACGAGGCAGCTTGCTTGCTCAGAAGCGCATCTTTTGTTTGGCTCGGATTCGAATGCGTCGAGCCATTTCCTGGTTGTGATTCGTATCGATGCGGACCAAAGGGAGCAAAAATCTGTCCAGATCTCCTCGATTTCCCTCATTTCCATACAACGTGCGTGCTAACGGAGCGAATAGCTGCAATGTCGAATCCGATTGTGGCGCGCCGCGATCAAAGTCTAGAATCGCGCTTCCACACAACCAACCCACACACACGCACAGGCAACGAGCAAGCGTGCGCGTGACGACAACGACGACCTCGCAGACGGCCACCTCACCCTGACACCCTAGCACCTACTCACCGACAAGATGGCGGACGTCAACATGCTCCGCTCGGCGCTCGAGCAGACGCTGTCGCCAGTCGGCGAGACGCGCAAAGGCGCAGAGAAGTACCTCACGACGCTCGCGGCGCAGCCCGGGTACGTCCTGCTGCTGCTCCAGGTGCTCGAGAGCGGCGCGGAGCAGCACGCGACGCGCCTCGCGGCTGCGCTCGCGTTCAAGAACTTTATCAAGAACAACTGGGACCCAGAGAAGCAGGGCTGCGTCGCGCCGAGCGAGAAAGGTGTCGTGAAGCAGCACCTCGTCGAGCTCATGTGCCGCATGCCCGAGTCGATCCAGAAGCAGCTCATTGAAGCGCTCACGACCATCGGCGAGTACGACTTCCCCGCGAACTGGGACACGCTGCTGCAGCAGCTCGTGCTCAAGCTCCAGACCGAGCAGGACTGGCAAGTGCGCATCGGCGTGCTCATGACTGCGAACACGATCTTCAAGCGCTTCCGCAACGTCTTCAAGTCCGACAGCCTCTTCCGCGAGCTCAAGCACTGCTTGGAGGTCTTCCAGGTACGCCATCCACGCGATCATCGCTCGATCCGCAGGCTCGCGCACGCACTGACGCACTCGCTCGCTCGCTGTTGCTATCTAGGAACCGCTGCTGCACTTTTACAAAGAGACTGGCGCTGCGCTGCGTGCTCCGGGTGCCCAGAAGCTCCAGCAAGTGCAGATGCTCACAGCGCTGCGCCTCATGAGCCGCATCTTCTACTCGCTCAACTGGCAGGACCTGCCCGAGTTCTTTGAAGACCACATTGGCGCGTGGATGGAGCAGTTCCTCGCGTACTTTGCGTACGACAACGCGGCGCTCGTCGATCGCGACAACGAAGACGAGCCGGACGCGATCGACCTGCTGCTCGTCGCGATCGTCGAGAACGTGAACCTGTACGCAGAGAAGTACGACGAAGAGTTCAAGCCGTTCTTGCAAAAGTACACCGAGGTGATCTGGCACTTGCTCGCGAAGCGCATCACGCTCTACCCCAAGCACGACGAGCTCGCGGCCAAGTGCCTCAAGTTCCTCACGTCCGTGGCGTCGCGGAGCTTCAACCGCGGCCTGTTTGAGTCGCCGCAGGTGCTCGCAGAGCTCTGCGGCATCGTCGTGACGAACTTGCAGCTCCGGTCGTCGGACGAAGAGCTCTTTGAAGACAACCCGATGGACTACATCCGCCGCGACATTGAAGGCTCGGACGGCGACAGTCGCCGCAGCGCTGCGCGCGACTTGGTCCGCGGTCTCCTCGGCGTCTTCAACGAGTCGGTCACGCAGATCTGCATGACGACGATCCAGTCCCACTTGGCGCAGTACAAGGCCGACCCCGCGAGCAACTGGGCACTCAAAGACGTCTCGGTACGTACTTGTTACTCGCGTGTGACTGTGGCACCTGCGTGGGCGACAGACTGATGGACTACCTCTGCTGGTGGTGCGCCGCTCACTTCTTGTCGCCTCCTCCGATCAGATCAACTTGGTGATTGCGCTCTCAGCGCTCAAGCAGTCGCGCCTCCGTGGTGTCTCGGAGCTCAACCCACGCGTGCCGCTCATGGACTTTTTCCTCGTCGAAGTGCTGCCCGAGCTCTCGAACGCGAGTCAGGCGTCGCTGATCCTGAAAGCGGACGCGATCAAGTTCGTCTCGACGTTCCGGAGCCAGCTGAGCGTCGAGATCATGGACCAGCTCTTCCCACTGCTGCTCAACTGCATGGACCCGACGCAGTTTGTCGTGCACACGTACGCCGCTGCGTGCATTGAGCGTCTGCTGACTGTCAAGGACGAGAGCAACGCGCTGCGGTTCTCTCGCGCGCGCCTGGCGCCGTACCTCGGCAAGCTCCTTGAGCACGTGTTCAACATCCTCGAGCAGCCGAACTACCCGGAGAACGACTACTTGATGAAGGTCGTGATGCGCGTGATGAACGTCGCGAAGGACGACATCCTCCCGCTCACGAACGTCGCGGTCGAGCGCTTGACGAGCATTCTCAACCGCATCTGCGCGAACCCGAGCAACCCGTCGTTCAGCCACTTCTTGTTCGAGTCGCTCTCGGTCCTGATCCTGAACGTCTGCAAAGCGAGCCCCGATGCCACGGAGCGCTTTGAAGAGCTGCTCTTCCCGCCGTTCCAGAAAGTCCTGGCGAACGACGTCGAAGCGCTGTCGCCGTATGTGTACCAAGTGCTCGCGCAGATGCTCGACTTGCGACCGAGCGGCGTGTCGCCAGCGTACATGAGCATGTTCCCCGTGCTCTTGACGCCAGCGCTGTGGGACCGCGTGAGCAACGTCCCAGCGATCGTGAAGCTCATTGAGGTACGGTCGACGGATGAGCGGCTCTGTGAGGATCTCGCGGACGGCCATGTGGAGACTCACGCGTGATGTGCGGTGTAGGCGTACATGCGCAAAGCGCCAGGCGACGTTGCGCAGTCGGTCCCAGGCATCCTCGGCGTGTTCCAGAAGCTCATTTCGTCGCGTACGACCGAGTCGTTTGGCTTCTCGCTCCTCCGCGGTCTCTTTGGCTACATGCCGCACGCGTCGTACGCGAGCTACTTGAACGAGATCATCAAGATCTTGATGATTCGCTTGCAGTCGCGCATGGCTGGACGCAACGCCGCAGGGTACGCAAAGGACTTGATCTACACGATCTCGGTGCTGATCGGCAAGCTCGGTCCAGCTGCGTTCCTCGGCGCGCTCGAAGCGCTCCAGAGCGGGTACGTCCTTGTGCTGCTCGCACAGTGTTCGTCTGCGGCTCTTGCCTGTTGCTCATGGCACTGACCTCTCTCTCTCTCGCGGTTGTGCTCTGCAGCATGTCGACGATGTTCTTGCGCTCGGTCTGGCTCGAGCACGTCGGTCGCGCTCGTGGCGCTGTCGAGCGAAAGGTCTGCGTGATCGGCCTCACGCGGCTCATGTGCGAGTCGGAGCTGTGTGCGTCGGACCTGGAGCTCTGGAAAGACGCGCTGCTGGCGTCGATGAAGATCTTGGAGGAAGGCGACGACGGCTCTGGCGCAGTCAAAGACGAAGACGAGTCGCTGCTGGAGCTCGAGCAAACTGGCTACGAAGCCGGGTACTCGAAGCTCTACTTTGCAAACGTTGTGTCGCTCGACGTGCTCGCAGAGTACCCGCCAGCGAAACGCTACTTGACCGAGTCGATCGCAAAGCTCTCGGCGTCGCGACCTGGCGTGGTGCGTTCACTTGGCTTTGGCATCGACAGGCTTACGCATGTGTAGGAGGAGCTGCTCGAGTGTCGCTGGTGACGTCTGGCCACTGACACACCGTGTGCTCTGTGTGTCTAGTACTCGTCGTTTGCGCAAGCGCAGTTGCCGCCGCCAGTCCTGAGCACGCTCGGGAGCTACTTTGCGCAGTTCAGCGTGCGGTTCCAGTGAGCGAAGCGACTCGCACTCGACCCGAGTGAGGGGAGACGACTGGCGTCTTGCGCGTCGAACGGCTGAGCGACGCTGGCGGGTGCTGGAGTAGCCGAGTGACAGACGAGTGAGCGACCAAGAGAGCAACAGTGAGTGAACGAACGAATGAATGAATGAGAGCTGGACGCTGCTGGTGCTTTCGATCATCTGGAGGACGCCACGACTACTACACCGACGGGAATGGGAGCGAGTCGACAAGCGCTCGTCGCTTCTTCGTGATGCACCTGCCCTGCTCTGGCGCGCGCACCAGCGCACGCCGTACCTCACCTCACGCACTCCCACGCACGCGCGCTCACGCGTTGTACGGGACGTACTCGAGCACGCCGCAGTTCTTGAACTGGTCGACGTCCGTGCCAATGTACTTTGCGAGCGGATCGATGCCGCAGAACTTGGTCCACTGCGCAAACGTGCGCTTCGTCCCGAGGCGGAACTTGTCGAGCTCGGTGCGATCAAAGTCCTCTTTCGTGACGGGCAAGCCGAGGGCGTAGCGAATGCGGCGCTTCGACGCTTGCTGCACGACGTACCGCTCGCCCCAGTCGCGCTCCCACACGACCTTGCGCGGCTCGTACCAGTGGTACACAATGTCCTCCGATGGGACGTAGAAGTCGTAGCCGCTCGTCCAGAGCCGCGCCGCGCGCGAGAACTCCTCGCCGTGGAACAAGTACGGCGTGTACGGGTCGTTCCGGATCTCCTTCGCTTGCTTGCAGTTCCCAAAGTTGAAGCCACCGGCGAGCTGCGACATGAGCCGCGGCTTCGGCACGTCCTTCTTGTCGAGCCAGATCGGCGCGCCGTACTGGATCATCGAGTCCGCGTCCTGGGACTCGATGCGCGCGTTGCACATGAGCTGGACGTTCGTGTCCGTCTCCATGTTCACCATGTGCTCCGTCGACTTGGGGTAGACCGTGATGATCGCGTACGGGTTCTTCACGGACTCCCACTGCGCCACGACCTTCTCGTCCCACTTGGGAATGAACACGAGGTGCGAGTCGATCGCCATGCAAAAGTCCTCGTCCGTGATCGCCTTCTCGGTCTCGTACCGCGCAGCCGTGGGTCCCTAGTGGTTGCGCACAAGAGGTCGTCGGTCCATGTGCGTGAGCGACTGGCAGTCAGTGGCTCGCTGCAGCTACACGAGCAGACCCACCTTGGCAGCAGCAGCGTCGATCTGAGACGACACGATCTGCTTGCGACGGCACGCGGACTCGCCCACGAGCTCGCAGAACGCGTCGACGCACTGCTTCTCGCCGTCTTTCGCGTAGATCTGGTCAAAGATGCTGATCTTGAGGAGATCCGGCGACACGGCGTTGTTAAAGATCGACTTGAGCGTCTCGGAGCAGCTGCACATAGCGCAGTATACACACACACGCACGAGACAGAGAGAGAGAGAGTGAGTGAGTGCGTGCGTGTCGAGTGCATCACGTGACGCCACGTGACACTGACGCTGTCGCACAAATGTGCAGGACGCACCGCTTCGAGTCGCGGTAGTTGGCAATGAGGATCATCGTGCGGCGGCCGTTGACAACCGTCGGTGGCGTGGTGGCGCGCTTCGGAGCGAGCGTCGCAGCTGCGAGCGCGTCGTCGTCGCGGCGCAGGCGCACGTTGTTGCGCTCCTGGACCGAGGCGTCCTGCGCATCGGCGGTCGTCGCAGCGTACTGCTGCAGGTAGAGGAACTCGTAGAGCACGACGATGAGGCAGATAGCCGGGAAGATCATGAGCACGCCGAAGCGCAGGTCCCAGCCAGCGCGGCGGCGGTCGCTGCGCGGGTCGCGCGCGCTCACGCGGCCGTACGGCTGGTAGTGGTTCATCTCGCGCTGATGGCGATCCCTGCTCGTATAATGCCGAATGAGGCAGGCTTGACTGACGACAAGGGAGAGCCAGAGAGTGGGTACATATTGCTTAGTGACATAAATGAGGGAACACTGCAGTTCTATGTGGAAACAACAGCACTAGCGGTACACTGGACCGCATTGTGCCACCAGTGTACCACTTGCTGAGCTCGAAGCGACACACACCAGGCTGACGATGCGAGAGTGCGCATGAGCGCAGCGTCATTCGTTCCACTGCCGCTGCGCGGCGCGGGCCAAGTCTCTGCGCTCCCGCAGCAGCCGCTAGCAGCAACGCCCGCAGATGCGCCATTGCACGTTGCGCACGCGCGCTGGCGCAAGATCCGACTCGCGGTCGCGGTCTTGCGCTGTCTGCGCGATCGAGCGCCGCAGGATCGCACTAGCAGTAGCAGTGTCGACACCAAGCACACTAGCAGCGCGCACTATGCTCGACGAGACAAGCTGCAGCAACCTAGCGCTGCTGCAAGACAAGTGCGACCGACCCAGCCAGGCTTTGCCATGCGCCAGAGCGACGCGCGCTCGGTCGCGATGCAGATGGAGCTGTGGTACACGAAGAAGCGCGAACAGTTCCAGCGCGTGATCAACAAACCGTGCGTCGTGCGTGTCGTAGGCATTGTGGTTGCTTACGTCCGCAGAGCCACGGCCTCATCTCTAGACACTGGCGTTGCGCGCTTGATCCTGCAGCATTCAGAACCGCTCAGACGTCGACATCAAGCTCTTGGTGCGTCCTGCGCGCTCTTCTCATACGCGCGACTGCCATAGAGCTAGCCTCATGTGTTCCTTGCATCGAGTAGGCGGACTACATCAGCCAATCCAGGTCCTTGAGCAGTCTCTCGTCGGCCTCGATTGACGGTGCGCGCTCCTGTTGGCTCGACATGCTCGGCATCGCAACGTCAGCCTCACGTTCGTCCACATACACCGTCACCTCGTGTACTGCTCCTTCTTGCAGAACTGGCGCGCGCGACGCACTTTCAGATGTTCCATGACGGCGAAGTGCTGTTCCATCAAGGCGATGCGACCCAAGACACAAGCGGCCGCTTCCTCGTCGTCCAAGGCTCGCTCTGCGTGTACAAGAACCGCGCGTACGTCCAGCGCACACTCAGTGGCGACGACTACGTCGAGTGGTTCCTCGCCGAGAACCCTGACGTCTCGAGCGACGCAGTGCGCTTTGGCGACTGCATCGACACGTGCACGATCGGCGATACGTGCGGCGAGGTGCGCACCGGTGGTTGAGGAGTCTGTGGTACGACTGGCACGTCGGTTCGCCCCACGCTCGTACTGCTGCGCTGTTTGTACATGGCTGTCGTGTATGACCGTAGGACGCGCTGGCAGGTGTGCTCTTTCGCGAGACGACTGTGATTGCGCAAGCGCCGACAAGTACGTGCTGCATCAGAGTACGCGACATCCGTTGCTCTCGAGCTCTGACGCTGCTGTCGGTGCAGTTGCGGCGTACATCACACAGGCGTCGTTCAAGCGCGTCTGTCGGTACAACGTCGCCTGCGACGCAACGCTCTTGAACACTGTGACCACAGCGTTCCATCCGTCCAAGCCCACGCGTGTGGACATGCGATCGACGTTCGTCGCTGCGTCGAGGCTCAGCGACGACGTGTTTAGTGACAAAGAGCGCCTTCGACTCATCCAGCGCTTCTTTGGACAGCTCTCGTGCTTTCGCATCCTGCCTGCGAGCTTCCGCACCGACCTCATGCGCAAAGTCGAGGCGCGCGTGTGTCGGAGCGACGAAGTGCTGTGCTACGCCAGTGATGCGAGTCCAAAGATGTTCATGGTGCTCTCTGGTCGCATCTGTGTCCACACCGCCGAGTCGTTCGAGGCGACGAAGCTCCGGAGCTACGACGAGACGAACTACGCGTTCAGCCCGCCGACACACAAGCGACGAGCACACCTCGCGAGCGCAACGCACGACTGCGAGGCGCCAACTGACGTCGCTGCTCGAGGCGCGACGACACACATCTGTACACTCACAGCAGGTGACGTGTTTGGTGAAGTCGGGATCCGAGAGCGCGGGCTGCTCCAAGGCGCGACGCTGTTCAATCCGATCAAGAGCGGCGCGCCGAGCTTGGTCTTGACACTGTCGTACGATGACTACAGTGCGACGCTCAGTCGGTATCTCGACGCCACCGAGTTCACGCCTGAGACTGCGTTCGCGATCTTGTCCGAGACGCTGCCACAGGACCGAACGTGCGAGCAGCTGACGTACGTTTGGGCGTACTTAACGCGCACGAGCAGTGCGCAGGTGTTCTTCAACCAGCTTCCGCTCTTCACGCTCAACAAGATCTGTCTCCACGCGAGCGGCGAGATGCACGCAGTCGGAGACGACGTTGTTGCGTTCGTCCAGCGCGAAGACGAAGCCGTGAGCTGCATGCGCGTCGTGCTCAATGGCTACGTCTGTGGATTCAAGAACGCCAGTCGACAGAGTTCGAAAAGCTCGGCGTCCACTACGCCACTCCAGCCAACGGCGCCAAAGCCAGCGGTGCTAACGCGGTTCCAGTCGCGCTTGATCCGAGGCAACACGAAGATCCTCGACGAGTTCCACGCTGCAAATGCCGTGCAAGCTGCTGCATCCTCATCCTCTTGCGTGTCCACGCAGGCGTCTAGCGCTAGCGACGTCCAGTCGGTCATCGATCCAGTGAGCATCTTCTCGCACGGCGCAGCGTTTGGTCATCACCAGATCTTCACAGGCTCCAAGAGTCCGTACTCGTACGCAGCATACTCGGCTGGGCCGTCAAGCACTAGTGCTGCGACTCCAGCTCCACATCACCAGAGCGCTCAAGGACGAGCATCCCGTAGTAACGCAGCAGCCACAGTGCATCTGCTCAGTATCCCAGCACGCTTTGTCAAGATCTGCTTCGCGACTGTCGACGAGTTCATCGTGTACAACCCAGCGCGGATCTTCAAGCGCATCGCGAACGCAGCAACTGCCAAGTCATCCGGCACGATCGCCACGACACTCCACGGACTCAACTTTGATCGGCTGCTCCAGCTCAGTCCGTGCTTCAGTGGCATTCCGCACACGCGATTGACTGCTGCCGTTGCGAGTCTCGATGTCGTGGCCGTTCCAGCTCGCCGGATCATCTACGACGTCGGCGAGTCGACCCACGGCGCGCACTTCCTCGTACTCACTGGTCATGTCCGCATCTTTACGATCGCGACAGCCAAATGCCGTCAGCCGCAGCAGCAGCAGCTAGGACAGCAACACAGCGGCAGCAGCAGTACCAAATCTACTGGGACGGAGGAGAAGCGACTGTCCAAGCTCCTGCGCAAAGCGTCGCAGAGCATCCAAGCAACGCAGGCTGCGCTCGAGAGGCAAGTGCCAACGCGTCTCCAGTGTCCGTTTGATCGGTACGCCGGCGACCACATCTTCTTGCGCGACTACGATCGCACGGCAGAGCTCACGACGGGCGACTGCTTTGGCCGACAAGTTGGCGGCGACGACGCACCCGACCAACTCAACAACCAGCGAGCGCGCGGGACATTGTCAAAGCGACTGAGCAGTCTCCAGCTACCGCAGCAGCAGCTCGCAGTCTCCGGCGAGTCGGCGATCACCATGTCCGAGTGTCTCATCGGGACGATCTCGCTGCGTCGGCCCACTGACACGTGGACGCTCGACGCAAAGGAGAAGCGCGAGCTGATCGGACTGATCCAGATGCGCGAAGAGCTCGAGAGTGGCACCGATTCGCTCGTGGAAGCCGATCGGAGCTTCAGTCTCCTTGCGACGTCGTTCAAGATCCTCGAGTTGATGCGGCTTGGCGGTCGCTTGACGACATCGCAGCGTGTGTGTGTCGCAAACTCGCTGCGGTACTGTCGCGTCCGGCCAGGCGATGTCGGTACGCCACAGTCGAGCTGAGCTTGAAAGCGAGAAAGAGAGCAAGGCTCGATTGCCAACTCTTGAGTCTCACTCTCGCTTGTGCTTGTGGGTGACGCAATCCCAGTGTACAAACAAGGCGACGAGAGTCGAGCGATGTACTTTGTCATGACAGGACGAGTTCGCCTGTGCGTTCACGAGAGCGACGCCGTGCCGGTGCTTGTGTGAGGCAATGCCTACCTACCTGACTGACTGACAGAGCACTCTGGTGCGTCTGACAGGTTCGCGCGACCGAAAGCGCAGTTTGCATCGTCTTCACGAGCGTCTGGGGCCTCGAGCAGTCCATTGCAGCCAGAGGACTGGCTCGTCGACTTGTTTGAGAGCGACGTGTTTGGTGAAGAAGCCATGCTCGACGGCTGCATCGGGTCGAACCGCTTGACAACCGCAGTAGCAGCCGCTCCAAGCGCCAGCAGCAGCGAAGATGTTGAGCTGCTGTACTTGACGCGCCAGCAGTACGACGCGATCAGCGCGCCGCAGATGCAGATCGGAGGACACCACGAGCGGCTCCATCGATCTGGCGTCCATAACATTGACGAGTACTCGCGCCAGCTCCTCGGTGCTGGAAAGCAAGCGATGTACGTCGCGCTTTGTGTCGTCCGCATGAACGACGTACTAGGTGAGCCCTTACGATGTGCTGCTGTGCGTGGCGCAGCTCCAGTCGCGATCGGTGGAGACTCGCGATCAATCGCGTGATCCAAAGCCGAGCGAAGCGCTCGCTGTGGCACTCGGTGCTCCTCCAAGCAAAGCGCCATCGCGTCGAGCTCATGTTCGACCTCTTGGGCGGACTGTCAGTGTTTCGAGACACCCCGAAAGCGCAGATCCTGACGCTGTGCGCCTCGGCGACGCTCCAGACATTCGCACCAGACTCGGTTGTGTTTGCACGAGGCGACAGTGTGGCCGACCAGTGCTTCTTGGTCCTTACAGGCACCGTTGTGCTCCAGCAGTCCTGCTCTACCTACAGCTCGACAACGACTGGCGCACTCGCGCTCAGCTCGTCCATCCTCGAGAGCAGTCTCCAAAAGGTCACGGTCCAGACGATGCGCACTGGCGACGTCTTTGGCGACTTGGAGCTCCTTGCGAGCAAAGACGAGCGGCTGATCCACGCAACGACTGGCAGCGCGGCAACATCAAAGCTCATCATCCTACCACGAGAGGACTTTCGGCGATGTTGGCCACAGCACGCGCGTCTCGAAGCAAAGCTCGAGACCATTACGAGCGCGTTTCATGGCGTCCACACGCTCGAGAGCGACCACGTGTGCTCGCTCTACTACGCGATGTATGAGCGAGCGTTCAAGCGCAACGAAGGTGCGTGCGCATGAGTGCGTCTAGGGAGGTGTGGCGCGGCATGAAAGACTCACGTGCAGCGACGCAACTGGGCTGGTTCTGCGCGCAGTCATGTCCGGGTCGCCGAGTGACAGCGGCTGCATGCACATCATCGAGAGCGGCTTTGCGGTTGTCCACGACCGCGTGACGCTCCAGAAGCGCGCCGAGAAAGACCGTGTTGGACTGCGCCAGTCGCCGTCGCGTCTTGCGGTCGACACGCGTCTCGCGTCGCTCGGTCCTGGTTCGATTCTGTTCACAGGCAAGAGAGACGACTCGGTAGCAGGAGCACCCGATCCCAGTGGACGACGGTCTGTGTCAAAGCCAGGAGCTGGCGTGGTCGCCCCTGCCGCCGATAGCAGCGAGCGAGAGTTCGTGACTGCGGAGTCGCCCGTCGTGCATACGCTCTCGCTCCAGCTCTTCCCGCGCTCGCGCCAGTCGTCATCGTCGTCGTCCTCGCGAAGCTCTGAGCTCTTTGCAATGGTCGTGCTCGGGAAGCTCGGACTCCAGACGATTCAGACACACATCAGCGAGCACCGCTCGTGGCGCACAGACAACACGGCGTTCACAAGTCGCGTGCTCGAGTCGTCGATCGCGAGAGAGTCGCCAGCGTCGCCGAGCAAAGACAGCGTTCGACGCAAGCTCCAAGCAGCGCCAAACGCTTCGCCAGTGCGCGCACATCCGCTAGGACTCACGCAGTTTCTCAAAGACCGACAACTCACGAGCCTCGAGACAACAGCCACGGCAGTCACACCCGTAAAGACTGGACCAACGTATCTGTCGAACCAGCAGAGTCCTCGCGCACTCGTGCTTGTGAGCGGGCCGCAGCTGTCGCCTTCCAAGGCGCACGCACCGCTCGGATCGTTTGGAACGCCGCCAACATTGTCAAGTACACCTCGTGAGGTGGACAAGAGCAAGTTCTTCTCGTTCGCAACGCTCAACGCACCGTCCAAAGCGAGTGAGACGCCAAACATGTTGCCACAGCTCATGGCAGCTCCGCCCCTCAAGACGTCCGCTGAACCTGCAAGTCCGAGTCTGAACGAGCAGCTCCGACGAGACGAGCTCGTGCTCTTGGCGCTATCGAGCGCAGCGAACAGTCCATTGGCAAAACGAAAGGCCCTTGAAGCAGAGAGGCAGCAGCGCCGACGCCATGGACGTCCGCCACCAAAGATCGTTGAGAACCGCGGCATGTTCATTGACGAGCACGCGTTCACAGCAGTTGCGGCGCTCCAGCAAGAGCACGACCGGAAGAAGAGCGGACTCTGTCGGCGCTTGCTCCATCTCAAGCGATAGGCGAAGGGATCGACTCTGCGTGCTACGCGCTATGTGCTACGCCAATGAGTAGCCTCCATCGAATGCGCTTGCTAGATCGATGCGAGTTGGTTCGCGAGTTGACTACTTTGGCGGCAACTGCGACTTGCTCTTCACGTACGGCGCTTTCTTCTTCAGTGCTGCCGCTGGTGCGCTGATCGGACGATCGGGGGACATGGCAGCGCGCGACGCGTTGATCTGGATCGAGCTGCGTCAAGTCGCGTCAGCACGAGCGAGCGATGAGCAAGACGCATGCACACATGTCTGGAGCGACGAGATTTTGCCTGTACGAACCTGATCGGAGCAGCCGCGGCACTTGCTTTGCTGCTCTCGTCTCGTCTTGCAGTCACCGTCTTCGACGTCGGTGCTGGCGCAAGTATCATGGGATGCTCAGCCGCGTGCGAGTCACGCGACACTTGCGTCGCGTCTTCTGGAATCGATGCTGTGCACCCAAGAGCGCTGCGTCAGCGGCACGAACGACGCGTGGCAGGTGCGTATGTGATGAGGTCGTCGTGTGAACCAACAGAGACGCACCGTATGCGCCAAGGAGCTGTGCGCTGAACGGGACGTTTGAGCGGTAGATCTTGCCAGCAGATGTTCCAGGATTCACTTTCTTCATGTACGCTGCGCGCTCATCGTCGCCAGTCACGTCGCCAGTCGCATCGGTGTCGCCTCCAGTGGCATTCGTGACCTCTTTGTGGCACGAGAGGCACCGAACGAGACAGTCTTCCGAGTCGGCATCGTGTCCAAGCAGCCGTGCTTCCAGTCTGATCACACACAGCCACACCAGCCGTAGCGCGTGTGAGCTCACATGGTATGAAGGGCATCGCACAGGGAGTTGTCCTGTGTGATCGGACGTCAACTACGACGTACTCTTTGAACTGCTTCAAGTCCGCTTTGCGGCGCACGGCGCGCTTGATCCCTTCAAGCGCTGCGGTGTGGGCTGGGAGCTCGCGCAGCTTCGCGTCGCTTGCAGCTTGAAGACTCGCAACCTGGTCCTCGAACGCTTTGCTCATGAACTCAAGTGCGCATCGGTGCTCGTCTGCCGCAGCTGCGATCGTGCGCTTCGTCGATGCGAGGTCGTCACTCGCAAGCACGAGCTGCTGCGCGAACGAACACCGCACGTTCTCGACGTCACGCGCGAGCTGCGTGACTTTCTCCATCGCAGGCGTGGCGCCGACGGTGAGGCGATGGTCGAGCGCTTGGAGACTCATGTTGATGTCGTGGACGTGGCGCCGGAGCGACTCGTTCGCAGACAAGTCGACTTTGGTCTTGAGGTCGGCTGTGAGCTGCTTGATCGACGCAAAGACCTCCTACTCGTCAATGACGTTGCAAGCATGCGAGATCCACAAGTGTGCTTGAGCGAGTGGACCAGTGCGTGAGATAGCCACCTCGACTGCTCGGTCGCCTTACACGCCCGCACCTTTGACTTCTCTTCGAGTAGCTCGATGCGTGCAGAGACAGTGAAGACGTTCTTCTTGCGCTTGAGCAGGATGTTGGCGACGTCCTTCTTCTTCTTCTCCTTCATGTGGCCCTTGAGCTTGAACCACTTATCCTGCGCGCGCTGCTTGAGCTCCTCCTCCTCTTCCGCCGTCAGCATGTTGGCTTTCTTGAGCTTCTTGAGCGCTGTGATCGTTCGCGTCATCGTCGACGCGTTCGGTCCGCCGCTCTTGCGCGCAGTGTCGTCGTTGTTGTCGTGTGCTGCGTTCTCTTCGTCGTCGTCGCCGTCGTCTTGACTGTCGCTCTCGCTGCCGCTCTCCGACTCGGAGGACGACAACGCCGACGCCTCGCTTTCAGACGCGACGTTGTTGCTGCTACTGTCGTTGATGCCAGCGCCATCCCCACGCGCTGTCTCGGGCTCGGCTGCTTGCGTTGGGCTGCTGTCGGTGACAGCAGTTGCCGCGACTGGAGGCAGCGACTCCTTCTCAGTTGTGCTGGGAACCGAGTCTGTTTGAGCACCCATCCCAGTCCCAGCGCCAGCAAGCGGGTCTGCGTCGCTGTTGGCTATGGCCTTCGACTTGCGCTTCACGATCGACGCCTTCTTGTGCGACGAAGACTTGCGAAGAAGCGACGCGACTTGGCTGCTTGACGCCGCCTTTGCTGCTTTCCGTGAGCTGCTCTTTGCGAGTGGTGCGACTGCTGCGCTTGGCGTGACCTCTTTCTCGCCAATGGTAGCACCTGGAGTGGGCAAGCTCGCAGCAGTCGCTCCGTCAGATGATCGAGCCACACTTGACGCCGCATCAGCTGCATCAACAGTTGGAGTCGTAGCTGTGGCAGCAGCAGTGCTATGAAGTATGAAAGAGGGACTCGCAGTGTCTTGAGGTGGTAGAGGCAAGTACCCGCTCGCAGACGGAGCGTTCGCTGGAGCTGTGCGCTGGGCTGGCGACTTGGTACTCGTAGAGAGTGGCGATGCTGCTCGAGGAGAGCCCGCTTGATCTGTTGCTGATGGTTCAGCTGGACCTGCTGATGGCGGCTCGAACGCTGGCTGTGAAGCCGAGCTACTTGGTGCTTGGTCTCCAGACTGCGGCGCAGCAGTAGCGGCAAGCACGTTGCTCGGAGCATCTTGTGTTGACTCAGGCTTGGCTCGAGCGCCAGCGTCACGTGAGCCGGAGGTTTCCTCACTGCCGTTTGGTCGGGGATCGGCTGATAGTGGTGGTTCACCGTTGCGCTGTGAGCGAGCAGACTGGTCTAGTGCAGGAGCTGATTGAGCGAGTGGGCTACTCGACAGCGTTTGTTGTGAGGTCGTCTGGACTGGCACGGCTGCTTCCGTTGCAGGAACAGGAGCAGCTTGAACGTCTCTTACAGATCGGTCCGAGTCTTGGCCACTTCGTCCTGTGCTCTCTCCACCTTCTGTGTCCTCAGCCTCCGAGTCGATGACGGTCTGCTCTGAGAGCGGAGGTACTCTTGGAGAGCGTTCGCTTTCGCTCGCTCCTGACAGTGCGTTCTGGGGGTCGCCTGCGACATCGTGACGTTCGCCGACGGCACTTGGGTTTGCTTCGTTTGGGTCGTGGACAGCGGCGTCGCCGCTGCTGAGATGCCCTGCGTTGTCGACACTGTTGTCTCTACTGTGTCCTCCTTCGTCGTCGTGTCCTCGTGTCTTCTCGTGATGGTGCGGATGTCCAGACTTCTTCTTGTGCACTTTCTTCAGCGCCACGGCAGCAACCAAGCTCTTCTTTGGTCGCTGCTTACCTGTCGTTGCTGTGACCGCTGCTACTGCTTTGTCGCGCTCTTCGACCGGCGCACCAAGCGTGTCGATGATCGACGCGACCATGCCGGTCATGCGCACCGTCGTCTTGTTCGGGCCGAGCTTCTTCTTGACTGTCGCAGCAGCACGCGCTGCAGCGGCGCTATCGTCTGCGGGCGGCGCAGCCCAGCGATACACGTTTGCAGCTTCGTCGTCGACGTTCGCAGCTGTGCCTTCGATGTTGTGCGCAATGTTGCGGAGCTTGAGGTCGAGCTCGGTCATACCGAACGAGATCTCGGTCATCCACGCCTCCATTGAGTCGACCTTGCCGCAGATGATGCGCAACATCGTCTCCATCGCCATCGCTTGCTTCCCAAGGTCCTGAAAGAGTCCTTGAAACACTTCACGTGACGTGGTTGCGACTGTCGCGGCACTGCTAGTTGGTGCCGATGCGCAATGCGCTTCGTGCACAGATGCGCTGTCATTGTTGTCGTCCGTCCTGGCGCTTTGGTCTTTGCTGCTCGAAGCAGCTGAGGCGTCTGGGAGCTGGTGCTCGACTGCTGTCTTCCCCATGGCGACTCGCCTGCTGCAGTCAAGCGTCACAGAAGCGTTTGCGAGTGGTTTCGCTCGACTCGACGTGCTCGACGTGAGGTCGAACGCCAGCAGCGCAAGTGTGTGTGGCGACTGAACTCGAGTGGCATGCACTCTCGACAGCGCTGCGGCACGCCCTCGTCGCAACGTGCATGGGCTGTGGCATTGGCACTCGCATGCCTGCTCGCAAGTGCGCTTGCGTTGTCGCCAGGGCGATTCCAGTTCACGCAGCCAGTGTACACGACGACCGAGGACTTTGGCGTCGCCTACATCACTGGTACAGCGATGCGAGCTACTTTGCTGGTGCTCGTGACAGCAGACGTTGCATTGCGACTCACGCTGTATACACTTCACGATTGCCCCTGTGCACCCGATGCCCTTGACATCGCTGCCAGTCCAGCGCAGTCTCGGCGTCGATGGCCGCGCTGCTGTGTACGTCTCGACGCTGCTTGCCAGTGGCGGCAACGCTGTCCCCGGTCGGGACTTCAAGCCCGTGTTCAACCGCAGTCTTGTGTGGCAAGACGGCGACGACCTCGAGAAGGAGCTGTACGTCCAGATCCTGAACGACGGCTTACCGCAAGAGGTCTCCGAGACCTTTACGCTCTACCTCCATGATGCCAATGGCGCACCGATCAACCCGGACCGCAACGTCACGCAAGTCGTGCTCGTACCGCCATCCAACTGTACGTCGCGACTGGCGTACGTGACCTTGCAGAGCTCAACAGTGTTCGCTCAGTGACTGACTCGGCTCGCTCTCATACGCACCCATCCGTCCGACAGTGCGACCTGGGAGCTATCGCTTCCTGAACGCAACGCTCGATGCAAACGAAGTCGTCGTGGCAGTCGACCATCCGGCGGCATCAGCGTTTGCGATCCCTGTGATCTGGGAGGACGGCACGACATCGACAGCGCAAGTCCAGTTCGAGATCGCGTGCGAGAGCGCGTGCAATCCGAGCGACTTCACTGTGCTCAGTCCGGTCGACTCGCTGCTCAAGTGGACGCGTGAAGGTCCTCGCGTGCAGAACATCTTGCTCGCGATCCCAGACGACAACGTGTACGAACAGATGGAGAGCTTCCGCGTTCGGCTGAAGCTCGTAGAGGCGCTTGCCGACGAGTCAGTGGCGGTTGGCGGCACCGGCACGATCGGGTCGATCGGAGAGGTGCTCGTGCGCATCACTGGACCAAACGACGGTGCGTAGACGCTTGCAGTGACTCGAACTACAGTGATGTGTGTCGTGCCAAGCTGACGCGTATGCGCACTCACGCTATGTGTTGCAACGACAGTGCAAGCGGGCTCGGTGCAGTTCCAAGCCGAGTGCTTCCCCGCGTGTGCAAGCACAAAGTACACAGTGCTGGACGGCGGCGCAGCGCAAGTAGTACTCCAGCGCCGCAATGGCAGCGACGGCGCTGCGTCCGTCACGATTCGCACTGTCGACGGCACCGCGCGCGCCAATGTCGACTACAAACCACTCGTGAAGGTCGTGCAGTGGGCAGACGGCGGCGCGCTCGATAAGACCGTCGTTGTCGAAGCGCTTGGTGACGTCTCGCGACTGCAAACCAAACGCTTTGCGCTCGAGCTCGCGAGCAACAGCGGCGCAGCGCTCAGTGATCGCCACGCGAGCAAGTCGTTTGTCGACATCGTCGGACCGAGCAACATCGTGCTCGGCGACGTGAACTTTGCGGCAGCTGAGCCACTCGAGCAAGTGCTGCGCCGTCCAGATGAGAGCTTCCTCTCGCTCGCGACGAGGCTCAACTCGAGACTGAGCGAGTGTCCGCGCGTTGTGGTGACAAAGCCAGGTGTCGTTGAGCTGCTGCTCCAGCGCAACTTTGCAAACGTCGTTGGACCAGCGAGCGTGACGCTCCGGACAGTCGACGCTACAGCAACTGCAGGTGTCGACTATGAACCACTCGCACCAGCAGCTGCAGTCGTCAGTTGGCAAAGTGGCGACGCATCTCGCAAGCGCGTGCAGCTTGCGATCCTCGATCCCAAGCAGTTCTACTCGGACACGCGGACGTTTGCAATCGAGATCGCGTCCGTCTCGAACGTCGGGCTTGGCACTTGCCACCGCATCGACGTGCTGCTGCAGTCTGTCGGCGAGGCACCGCGCATTGTAGCGTCCGACCTGAACATGAACATGCGGCAGCTCGCACTCACACTGAGCCACCCTGTGCTTGCAGCAACGCTCGACGCGTCCAAGCTCACACTCCAGTCGGAGCGCATCGTGCGACCTGGGAGCGCTACATCTGCAGTGCTGCAGCTCTCGCGCCAGACAACCACTGCGAGTGGCGCCGGGACGCAGATCGTCCTCGACATCAGTCCAAGCGACATGCACGCGCTCAAGATGCTCCGAGTGCTAGCAACGAGCGCTTCGAGTGTCTACCTCAGCACGCAGCGCGGGCTCTTTCAGTACGTCTTCGAGAGTTGCGAGAGTCCGTTCTCGAGCGAGTGCGCGACGCGCGAGCTCGCTGGCACGACGACCTCGCTCGCAGTCAAGACGTTTGTCGCCGACACGACGAATCCCGTGCTCCTGAGCTTTAGTCTCGACCTCGCGCAGCAGCTCCTCAAGCTGCGCTTCTCGGAGCCAGTCGACCGCACGAGTATCCGTGTCGACGCCCTCGGTCTCTCTGAATCCGCTAGCGGAGCGATCAGGTACCAGCTCTCGAGCGCAACGCGCGTGTTCAGCCCAACGCCAGACCCGCTGAGTGGCGCGCTGCTGCAAGACAAGAACAAGCTCCCAGCGGATGGGACGTACTTGGTGCTGCAGCTCAGTGCATCAGACGTCGATGCGCTCCGCGCGCTCGGGACTGGCCAACTCGGTCTCCAGCGCACAGCGACGTTCCTCTCGCTCACGCGTGACTTTGTCTCGGACCTCGCAGTGCCAGCGAACGCAGTCGCGCCGATCAACGGCGTGCTGCTCCAAGCCGCTGCCGGCGACTGCAGTGCGTGTCCAGCTGACACCTACCTCGCGGCGTCGTGCTCTGACACCAAAGACCGCGTGTGTACCGCCTGCACCGTGTGTCCAACCAACTCGTATGCGCTCACAGCGTGCACTGCATCACAAGACACAGTCTGCTACCGTACGTGCCACTGCGCACAGGATGCAAGCCATCCAAGAGCTGGAGCTAACAGTGTCTGTATGGCTGTGCTTGTATGAATGACCGTATCAGCGTGTACCGAGTGCCGCGGGAGTCAATACGCTGCAGTGCAGTGCACGCCAAGCACCGATCGCGTGTGCGCGAGCTGCACCAAGTGCACGCGCGACGAGTACGAAGCCTCGCCGTGTGCGAATGGCGCGAACCGCGTTTGCCGCACGTGCGACTCGTGCACGCTCACGAAAGAGCAGCAGCGCACGTGCGACGTCTCGTTCAAGTGGCGTCGCAAGCTCATGAAAGCGCCGTATGCGTGTCCACTCGCGTCGCAGAAGTACCAGACACGCGAAGCGCGGCTCCAGCGCGCCAAGTCGAATCGCTGCGGGGCGGGGCGGTGCTCGTGCTCGAACAGCGGCGTGGGGAACTTCAACCCGAACGCCGACAGCTTCCCAGACGACATCCGCTGCACGGAGCCAGCAGTGTACAACATCTTCCTCTAGACGGCGACGCTTAACGTTGTCCATATGAGCGATGGGACTGCAGCAGACAGCTCTAGGAATGCCTCGCAGTCGTGAAGGCAGTCGGTCTATTGAGTCAGTAGCAATGCGACTCGAATCTCTATGCTCTATGCTCTATGCTCTGCTCTCGACGCTTGCTGCTGTTGCTGCTGTCGGCACAGACGGCAAGCGGATCTCGTAGAACTCGTACGCGAGCTCGCGCGCATCTGCAACAGTCTCGAGCAGCAACGCGCCGTCTGCGAGGTCGTGCACCGGCGTGATCGTGTACAGAAAATCCGAGTCCGCGAGGAGCTTGTGCAGGTGCAAGACGCCGAAGCGGCTGTGGCTGTCGGCGTTCATGAGGTACGCAACACCAGTCGCAGCGAGGCGGTGGCGCACGACGCGAAGGAAGCCCTCAGCGGTGCTCGGTTCGCAGATGATGTCGCACGCAATGATCACGTCCATCTTGCGCGCTGGCTGGATCGTCGCCATGTTGTCCCAGTCGAGGTGCTCGATCGCCACAGACGGCTTTGTCGAGTCAAACGCGTGTGTGAAGCCGGCGTTGAGCGCGACGTTGTACGCGAGCGCGCGGCACGTGTCGTCCTGGTAGTCTGTGAGAACCGTTGTGTGGGCGTACCGCGCAGCAGTGATGCCGCCAAGGCCGAGCCCGCTACCGACTTCAAGCACGCTCTTGTCATAGAAGAGCTCGCGGTGGACGTGGACCCAGCGCGCAAGCACGAAGGCTGCACCCCAGAGCAAGTAGCCAGTCTTCGGCTGTCCTGTCATGCGCGTCGGGACTTGGCGAATGAGCACGGACAGAACGTTCTCTTTGTCGCCGTCGCGCGAGTCGAGCGGCAGTGGCACTGCGAGCGGTGCGAGGCGCTCGACGGTGCCGAGCTGCCGCGCTCGGTGCGGAAAGCTGATGCCTGTCGTCGTCGACGTGCAGCTCGAGACGACAGTCGCAGCTGCCTAGTGATGGGAGCAACGGCAGCGCGCATGGAGCCGTCAGAACTACGAGCGTGGTGGCGGCATCGAGCGAGGCATACAGTGCATGTGCGTGTAGATGAACGGACCTCTTGGATCGCTTCGTGCTCGTGCTCCATGAGCCGCACAAGCAGCGGATGCGAGCCAATGCGAGCTGGTGAGAGCGAGAGAGTACGAGCGCAGCGACGCGTCAGTGGATCGGAGTGAACGAGGCGCTTCTTCACTGCAGCGCGCACGAGCAAGCGCATCTGAATGACAACACCGCTTAGGCTGCTGACTGCAGGACGCACCGATGAACGTCGCGTTGTCTTCGTCGACGACTGCAGCAGCGAGCAGCAGGAGCAGCTAGAAGAAGCAAACGAACGCACGCACAGAAGCGATTGTCAACCACGCAGTCGCCATCTCGCTCGGAGCTGCAGACGCCTTCTCACCTCGCTCATCTCCGCCACACGCGCCTCGGACGGCTCGGACTCACGAACAAACGCGCGCATCTGCGCATCTGCGTACTCGAGAAAGCCCGCTGCGTCCCAGCGACCGAGCAGTCGAAGCACCGGAGAGAGTCGCGCATGCGCGTTGGTTGAGTGAGGAACTGCGGTCCATGCTCATCATGATCCATTGCAAACCGACACCCACCGAGACACGTACCGAGTCCGAGCACGCAGCGACCAAACGCCGTCGTCGTGAGCGACCGAACGTACTCGCGCGTGAGCGGCACGGCGAGGAGATCCGGGCGCTGGAGCAGCACGTCGCGCGCCGCAGCGACCGCAGTCTCGAGCGGCACCGAGCGCGTCGGGAGCACCATGGCGCGTCTGTGTGTTGGAGCTCTTGGTCGAGTCTGAAGCTGACGTCGCCAGTGGTTTGCGCCAATAGTGAAATCGAGTGACCTATTTCTGCACGAAACGGTGTGGGCGATAATGCGTGTCGCATGGCTTCACTTCTGACTTTTGTCACTATCGCCACGTCAGGTTCATTTTGATGGGGCTCGCTGCTCGCGTCCTCTTCGTACAGCGGCGTCATGGGCAGCGTATGCGAGAGCTCGTCTGCGTCTCGCATCCAAGCGCGGCGCTTGCGTCGTCTGCATGACCTATTGTGCGCATCGACGAGTTGATTCGCTTCGTATGGCGCAAAGAGCGCCTCTCTTGGTGGAGCGCGAGAGCGGTCGCGCGTCAAGCGAGCCACAGGTGGCCAGCGACGCGACAGCCTCACGTCGCAAGCAGTGGGAGGCCGTAGCACACCGCAGCGTGGCCGTTGAGGAACTTGAGTTTGCACACGCTGCGTGCATCGCGCAGTGCACGCGCGAGTGGCGCTGTCGCGGCGCTGTCGATATCGCTGCCACTGTCGCGCACGAGCCACGAGCGTAGGACAGCGACGCTGAGCTGGTCAATGTCGCGGTCCGTGACGTCCCAGAGCATCGCGAGCACTGCTGGGCTCCCTGCGCGCAAGTACGCGAGCACTGCGCCGTCTGGACCAAAGATGCCTTCGCGCTCGAGGCGTCCGCTGCTGCAGCCAAAGAGCAGCGCTGCGCTGCACGCGCCAGTGTGTCCCGCCAGCTCGCGGATCTTGCTCCGGTGCAAGTACTTCTCGCCCGAGCCGTGTCCGCAGTAGACAAACAGGTCCGACGTTGACAAGTAGTCGCTGGTGTCGTCCGTGGCATCAGTCGCAAGTCAGCAACGAGTGAGTGAGCCGATGCATGCGTGACCAGAGAGCGACACTCACGCAGCTCAACCAAACGCACCGCATCTCGGCTTCGTCTGGAGCGCGACCGATGATCCCTCGCCAGCCAAACGCGTCTTGCCCGCGCTCGAGGATCGGCGTCAACTGCGTCTGCGTCGACGTGAGGTCGCCTGCAGCATTCAGCACAAAGCTGACGCGCTCGCGACGGATGCTTGGACATGTCGCCACTGCTTCGGTGAGACTGCGCCTGCGTGAGCCAACGTCTCCATGAGCAGCAATCGCATGGACGTTGCGCAGCGCGAGCTCGAGCGACGGCACGCGCGTGACGCTGCTACAGGCGTCCAAGACGTCGAGGCCTTCCCACGGAAACCCATGGAGCTGGCTGTCGAGGACAAGGATCGTCGCGCTGCTTGTGCTTTTGTTCTGCTCCGCACTGTTGCGCGCCGTCGACGACGACGGCAGCTGCATCGCCAGCGCACTGTCGCGCGCCTCAATCAGTCGCTCCACGAGCGCTCTCTTGAGTCCGTCAGTACGGAGCCCAGCGCCAGCGAGCAGCTCTCTCAGCTCGTTGACGCGCATCTTGCTGATCGCGTCTTGTGTCAGCGAGACGAAGTCGTTACTCGCAGTTGATGCTGCTGCAGCACTGCTGGGATTCTGCCTTGGACTGCCACTCCCGCATACGCTCGTGCCTTCTCGCGCGAACTCACGCATGCGAGCGGCGTCGCTCTCGCTCAGAGGCACACCGAGCTTGGCTGCGATGTATCGCAGTCCGTCTGCGAGCTCGGTATCCGAGAGCAGCGCCTGCGAGCCGACCATGCTCGACAGCAGCGCCATGAGCTTCGTCTCGAGCACGCGGGACACTGTCGATGAGGCTGGTCGAAGCTGCTGCCAGCAGCGCTGTGCGCTTGTTGCGTCGACAGCGCACGCTTGGACGAGCAGACAGCGCCAGAAGCCGAGATTCGTCTGGGAATGGCGCACCAGAGCGAGAGAACGCACTGTGAGTCTCCAACGGCGCATCAGTTCGTGCAAACTAGAGTGTACCTGAAAGCGTTGGATCGCTGCCCCGAGTTGTTCGTCTAGCTCGGTGCGTTTGCTCCACCACTGCTTCTTCTGCTCTGTGGTCCACGACCCTGTCGTCTCGGCCGAGTTCCCAGCCAGCGACTCTCTATCGCAGCCGCAGCACCACGTCGTTTACAGTCAGGACTGTGCCGTCAGCAAGCGCACAAGTAGGTCGCTCGTACCTCGACTGATGAATCACAGCTTCGAGCTCGCTCATGGAGCTCTGCCAGTCCACATCTTGTAGACTGAACGAGATGGGAGACTTGCCATCGTTCTGTCCGAGTCAATCGAGACAGACAGCCAGCCACCTGACAGCGTGAGTCTCGAGTGCGAGGATAGAGAGCCGTCGTGATCACGAAGCAACGCACGTCGTACCGCAATGCGCGAGAGCACGAGCTCGGACGTAGCGCCGACTGCAACTGACACGATGAGCCACGACGCTGGCAGACTTTGGACCTGCGCTTGAGTAGTTGCGACCATGTCTTCGAGCGCCTTGCGTGAACTCGCACGCGACGATGTCGCCGACGA
Organism: Globisporangium parvum; assembly: GCA_023333885.1. Taxonomy (NCBI): domain Eukaryota; phylum Oomycota; class Peronosporomycetes; order Pythiales; family Pythiaceae; genus Globisporangium; species Globisporangium parvum. The sequence goes on from JAASFT010000019.1 coordinate 45,473, forward strand.
TGTCTCTAAGCTCAAACGCGACGAGAGCTGCTCGAGACACGTGTCGAGCATCTCGTTTGGGCTCTCGTCGTACGGCGATGCGTCCTCTGACTGCTCCATGACACTCGCGTTCGCCAAGAGGCTCGCGCTTGCCCACGAGAGGTAGTCGCGCAACGCGTCGCTCATGCGTTCTTCACTGCTGCTTTTGTCTGCATCGAGACGCTCGAGTGCGGCAATGTACGCGCTCCCAAGACTCCGACGGAGTTGCTTTGCCACGTGCGAGAGTCCGAGCGTGTGCCCGCGAGCGTATGCCTCTTCTAGAACTCGCATCGTCTGCTCGCAGTCCATGAACGCTCGCGATGATGTTGACTGTGCTTGAAGCAGCTGGAGGTTCACAACCCCGAGCTCGTGCAAGCTCTTGACGCGCTCGACGGGGTCGTCGCAGCTTGCCACACAGCTCTGGAGCTTCTTCATGATCGCAAGGAGCTTCGTGGCAGCAGCAGCGTCGCTCATGTCAGCGTACGTGGCTTTGAGATGAAGGAGCTTGCGGTAGCACCGCGTCCGACATGTTTGCAAGCCTGTCAAGCGAGCCGATGGCGGCAACTGATGCCCGCGCGTGCACGGCGCCTTGAGCGTCTCGCGTGCGCGCACGTACGCTTCGAGTGCAGCGTTTGGGTCGCCTTGAGCGAGCGCTAAGTCGCCTTGCTGGATCGTCTCGTTGCATCGCTGCTCAATGAACGCTGCGTCCGAGACAAAGCACGTGTGGCAGTCTGTGTTGTCGGCGACTCGACTGCACGTAACATGGTGGTCCCACTGTCCGTGGCTCGACCACAGAACGCGAAGTGCAGCGTGTGCTTGATCCGGACGACTCGAGTCGAGCTGCAGACGCGCGTACTCGACGAACGGACTGCGCTGGAAGAGTCGGAGATGGAGTCCACCAACGAGCTCCATGGCTTCGGTGTAGTACATCTCGGCGCTGCAGCCGGCGGCAGCAAGAGTAAGCGATAGCATCGTTAGTTGTAGCGAGATTGCTGCTGCTCACGACGCAGACACGACGACCGATCGACATGGACGTACCGATGCGGCTGCCCAGACAGACTGTACAGCGTGCCTATCCGGCACAGCACGAGCTTTGCAGCGTGAAGCACGTCCCACGACGAGAACTCGAGCGCTTGGAAGTACATGAGCGACGCAGTGCCTGTTGGCGTGCCGTCGAGCCGTCCCGCGCTGCTCAACCGCTTGATCATGTCCGCAGGCAGTGCAAAGTGCATCGTCTCGGCTCGTTGTCCACAAGACGCGACCTTCTTCGACAGCTTCCAGCAGATCGAGAGCGCAGCCTTCGCGTCTGCGATCGCGCGGCGCACGTGGCTGTTTGCAAAGTGCACGTCTGAGAGCAGCAAGTGCACGAGCAGCTCGCGCATGCCCATGGCTTTAACGACACTCGCTTTCGAGACGCCAGTGCCAACTTTGCGCGCTTTTAGCTCGCGAAGCAGCGCGATGGCGCGCTGGAGGTGGCGCACAGTGCTGTGATGATCAGCCATTGCGTGGTGCTTGACGCCAAGCGCGATCGCCGCGTCGATCTGCTGCAGTTGATGCAGTGGCGGCTCTCCCATCGCTTGTGTCGCTGCAACGTCAAGCTGCTGGCTCACAGACGCGTCGAAGTGCAAGTTCAAGAGCGCGAGACTCGGTGGTGGCCACGCAGACGCTGCAGCGCTCGCGTCGCGTTCATCAGGCGATGCACCTGTTGCCGTCGCTTCGAGCTTTGCCAGAAGCCGTCGCACAGCCGTCTCGAGGAATGGACACGAGATGAGTGAGAGCGACGTGCAGACTGCCTCCAAGCTCAGACTGATGCTGTGGACGTCAAAGAGCGAGCACAGGAGCCTTCGGTCGTCCGACGCGACCGTCTCCAAGTGTCGAACGCACGCTTCAATGTCCTTGATCGCATCGTCTTCGCTCATAGCGCTTGCGCTTGCGCTTGATCGCAGACTGTCGGGCTCTGTCGAGTGCGCACGAGCGGCAGAGTAGCTCGAGAGAAGGAGGATCTCCATTGCGACCACACCTCGCCAGGCGTGCGCGCCGCCTAGATCGACTGCATTTGCTTCCGTCGTGCGACTGCTGCTCTCTTCAAGCGCAGTGATCGCATCAGTGAGGAGCGCGTGCGACTGCGACAGCTCGCGGATCGCAGCAACGGCGTCGAGTGAGGTGTAGTACGCTGCGTAGCTCAGCTTGCGCGCCGAGAGCGCTCGAGCGATGCGCATCAGCGCGTTGTTGTGCTCGTGCTCGGACCGTCCACTGCGCGTGAGCAGCATGTGCGAGAGATGGCGCTCGCAGTCGACAGCGACTTGCATCTGATCGACTGCGCTCGCTCGACCTTGCGTCACTGCCACGTTTGCGCCACGACTCGAGCGCACGCTCTCGAGGAGCTTGGCTGCTGCGAGATCAAACGATCGCCGGAAGCTCTGGATGAGTCTGCGCACGAGTACATCTGAGACGCTCCGCGCTCCAAACGCATGGACAACGTTGTCGACTAGCGTCGCGACATCTGCACTCAGTGCTTGCGCTGCTGTAGGCGTCATCACAGCGCTTTGCAGCTCCTCAAAGACTCCAGCGACGTACTTCTCGATGTCTGGCACTGGCACGCGCGCATGTGCGTCGCTCGCGTACAGGATTGCGTGCCCAAGACATGTGCGAGCCTGTCGAAGGTCACCGTCTTCGTGGAAGCAGAACGCGAGCAGCGACGCGATTGCGTCGACCTTGAGCTCAGCATGCGCGCGCTGGATCGCAGCAGGCGACGTCGTACGATGGCACATGACGTACTCGAGGTAGCTCTCAGCGAGCTCGAATGCTGCAGTCAGCGCCACGCGCGTCGTCGCAACCGCCTGTTGCTTGTAAAAGTGCGCGGCGCAGCTGTAGCACTCGCGCGTGATCACATTGACGTCTGCGAGCAGAGACTCGAGGGTCGTACTGCGCGCGCTATCGCCGCTGTCGGTGTCTGCCATGGCGTCGTCCAGCAGACGTCGCACGCGCGTCACTTGCTCTGTGATGAACGCAATGCGCTCGTCGCTCGCGTTATGACCTGCTGGTCCCACTGCCGCTGTTGATGCTCCTGCTGACTCGCGAAGACTGAGGACTGCGAGCGTCACGAGCAAGCGACGGAGCCGCGATTCGCTCAGCGTGAGCGCTTCGAGGCTGCTCGCGCCGCTGGCTGGGGCGACGTGCTTGGTGCGAATCAGTGCGAGAGCGTCTGCGAGCGTAGCAGAGCTAGATCCGCACACAAACTGAGTCAGTCGCGACCCAGCAAGTCAGCCAGGCAAAGCACGAGAGAGTCCGCACCTCGATAGGATGCGCGTCGACAGCTCTGTCGTCACTGCGCTCTTGTGCGTGACGACGTGGTTGTACATCTTCGTCACGCTCTTCTTCGCACAGCGCACCGCAAACGGCACGAAGCTCTTGTGCGCACACTGCGAGGCAACATCACGAACGCTCAGGCTCGCGACCTCACCCAAGTACTGCAGGGCAGCTCTGATGCAGCGCCTGGTAGTCGTAGCTGCGTCAGCACTCTCAACAGCACTGCGCACAGCATTGTCTGCTTGCGTGAGCAAAATCAGTCGGACACGCTGTGCTGTGGTGTCATCACCATCGCCAGTGTCCACTGGTGTCGTCGTCTCAGACTTCTTCTCGTCCTTTTCGTTGGTGCCAGACGAGAGACCGAGGAGCTGCGCTCCCATTGCGTGGCGAACGAGCATCGGCACGCTATCGCCACTTGTAGCGAACGTGCTCGCGTACTGCAGTGCGCAGTCGAGCAGCAGCACTGCATCGCGCTGCTGTCCAGCGCTCTCACTCGCAGCCGCCGCGTGCTCGAGCCAGAGCAGATAGTCCCACTCGAGGATCTCTGACTGCGTCCATCACAGCAGCAACATCTTCACACGTCAGTCTCTCGGACGCATCAAGGCGCAGAACGCAGCCCCATCCACTCGCTCGTACCTGGAAGAGCTGCAACGATGGTGCGCTGCGCTGATGCAGCAGCTCAAGCGCGTGCATGTAGAATGCGTGGATCGCGCAGTAGTCGCCTCGCGTGCGCTTCGACGCTCGCTCGAACTGTACACCAACACGGTACGTCTGCCATCCCAGCGTTCGCATACGTCCCAGTCCGAAGAGATCAGTCAGTCAGTCAGTCAGTCAAACGGCAGTGGCATCGCACCACCAGCCAGACAACAGAGCGCGGGAACGGAGAGACGCACCTGCTGGACCACGTACAGTGTCGTGTACGTCGCGCACTTGCTCATGAACGTCAGCGCGACGGCGCGGAGTCGCAGCGCTTTCTCTGGCGCTTTATTCGCATCGAGCGCTGCGGCGGCAGTCGTCCAGAGCGTCCGGAACACGCGGTCGTTGCTCGCTGCAGCGAGCTTTGCGTCCACGCCTGGGATCGCTGCGAGGTGGTTGATCCACGGCCGCAGTGCGTTTGCTGCAGTCGCAACGACAGTCTGTAGGCCACGGTGTGAGCGTGAGGACAACGAAGCTGCTCCAGTGTGCAGGACCATTGCTCTGCGCCGACACAAAGAGAGACGTACTGCGTGCTGATTGGCGTGTATGAGCACTGCCACGCAGGCGCTCAAGACGCCAACGACCAGCCGCGTGAACGCGATGTCGTGACTTGGCTGCGGAGATGGGAGCTCCGTGAGGTGCGCGAGTGTCGAGGGCGAGAGCTCGCACAGGAGTGTGTGGCAGTCGCTATGTGCAGCAGACGCTGGCTCGCGCAGACGCTCACAGAGCGCCGTGTGCGAGCGCCAGAGCCGCGTGTGGACGCTCGCGAGCGTAAAGTACGCAGCAGATCGAGCCTGCTTCAGTACGAAGGTCAGGCTGTGCGGACGCGTGTCGAGCTAGCGAGCCATGTACGAGCGCGTGCGACAGACGCACCTGCGGCAGCTCTGCGTACTTCTTCGCGACCTGGTAGAGCATGTTGTCAACGACGAGGTCGCTGAGCTTGAGCGCGCGCTCGAACGTGAGCACGACGAAGAGCGCGGCTGCTGCGACGTCCATCGCAACGAACACGTCTTGATCTGCTCACTCGTACAAGCAGATGCAAGTGAGCGAGCGCGCGAGTGCTGTTAGCACATACGAGCCATTCGCTAGTTCGTCTACGCACGCAGCCAGTGTGTCTATCGAGCGCACGCACTGCTCTTCTTGTCGGCGTCGGTCGCGCCTGATGTGACGACTGCAGCAGCGTACGCTTTGATCACACTCTGCGTGAGCTTGGCAGCAAACGCAGCGTACTGCCGCTGGACGTCCGCGCTCGTAGGCAGCTCGTCTTTGCGCTTCATTGCTGCTGCTTGTGAAGCGGTGCCGCCACACAGTCCAGCCTTCACGCGGCTCTCGAGTCGAGCGCCGAATGCAGCACGTAGCAACTGCGCATCAGCGTTGCTGTTGCTGCTGTTGCTACTGCTGCTCGAGCGCGCGAGGAGATCTGCGACGAGCGGTGTGAAGCGCGCATAGACCTGTGCGGCGCGTCCTCTTGTGGCTGCGAGCGCAAGCAGCCGCTGCTGCGTGTTGGCGTCGAGCGGCATGCGCGCCATCGCTGCTCCTGCTGCAGCTCCTCGAGTTTCCTGCATTTGAGTGTGCGCGCGCATTCGATTCAAAACCCTTTCGGCTCATCATTCTCAAAATGTACTGTAATATTGTATGTGAATGGAGAATCCCAATTGTTGCGAGCCAAACGCCATTCCCGCACTTCACTTGATGAGCTTGAGCATGGACGCACCGGCGACATCGCGTCTGCCGCGCATCCTGCTCGGCGCAAGCGGCAGCGTCGCGACTGTCAAAGTCCCAGAGCTCGCACTCAAGCTCGCGGCATTCGCAGAGGTGCGCCCATTCAGGTCCAAATGCACGTCTGCTGCGTGAGTGAGCATGCTCTTGCTCACACATTGCTGTGCTCGCTCGTGAATACATGCCCGTGCCCATACCCATGCCCATGAGCAGGTGAAGGTCGTCGTGACGGCATCGGGCGAGTTCTTCCTCAACAAAGCGAAAGAGTACAACGCCACAGCGTGGGAGCAGTTCGCACAGCAGAGTCGTGCGCATGGCGAGCCGCAGCGCTCGCCCCGCGACATTGAGATCATTCGCGACGCACACGAGTGGGACGCTTGGCACGTCGTCGGCGACCGCGTGCTCCACATTGATGTGCGTGCCGAGTTACGCAGCCCTGTGCAAGCACACGAGTTCGACTTGCTCACTGCAGGCGTCTGTTTGTACGCACATGCACAGCTGAAAGACTGGGCAGACGTGCTGCTGCTCGCGCCGCTGTCCGCCAACACGCTCGCCAAAGTCGCGAACGGGCTCTCGGACAACCTCCTCGTACGTCTCGTGGATGCTGGCGATTGCCATTCAACTCGCGTATGCCAACGCGCGTGACGCCACAGTACGCTCGGCCTCTCTCTGCGACTGACCGAGGACTGCTGGGTGCGTGTTCCCACGGCGCAGTCGTGCGTCGTGCGTGCGTGGAGCGTGAAGAAGCCGCTTCTGTTTGCGCCGGCGATGAACACCGACATGTGGGACCACCCAGTGACAGCCCTGCACCTCGCGACGCTCCGGTCGTTCGGCTACGCGATCATTCCGCCAGTCGAGAAGATGCTCGCGTGCGGCGTCGTTGGTGCGTTGCTCAGTCGCTCGCTCGCAGGGTCTCACTCACACCACCACCACTGGCAGCAGTCGACTCACTCTGTGTATGTGGACGTGCGGCAAAGGCGTCGGTGGACTCGCAGCAGTCGACGACATTGTTCGGATCATGCGCGAGCAGGCGCAACAGGTGGGAGAGTGAAGCACGCAGTCTATCGAGCGAGCAAGGGAGCGAGCCCTATACGGCACTCACTCGCTTGTTAGCTACAGAGTCGCCTAGAGCGGCGACGTGGCGTGACGCGTTGTCATCTGGAGCCCAAACACGTCTTGGATCGCATCGATCGCAGCGAGCTCAACGTCCTGCGGTGTCACGTGTGGCGCGACGCGCGCAATGCTCGTGACGGCGCGGTCGTCAATGCCGCACGGCACGATGCGCTCGAATGCTTGCAAGTCGGTCGTCGTGTTGATCGCAAAGCCGTGCATCGTGATCCAGCGCGTCGCATGGGTCCCGACTGCTGCGATCTTGCGCATGTCGCGCTCACCAGTGACTGGCGTCGCTGTGGCTGTGGCTGGCGGCTCTTCGACCCAGACGCCAGTGAGTCCGTCGACGCGCTCGCCCTTGATGTCGAACCGCGCGAGGGTCTGGATCACGACCTCTTCGACCTGCCGCAAGTACCAGTGCAGGTCCTTCTTGTGGTGCTGCAGGTCCAAAATCGGGTACACGACGACTTGCCCTGGTCCGTGGTACGTCACTTCGCCGCCGCGGTCGACGCGCAGCAGCTTCAGGTGCGTGTCCACAGCTGGGTCGAACTTGACGTTGTCCATCGTCGCGCCGCGGCCGAGTGTGTACACGCTCGGGTGCTCCAACACGAGCACGACGTCGTGCTCGGACGGACGCTGCTCGCGCGCCGCCACAATGCGCTGCTGGATGAGCTGCTTCTGCCAGTCCCACGCGGTCTCGTACTCGACCGAGCCGAGGCGGTACGCGATGCACTTGCGCGTGCCCGAAGCGCTTGCGCTGTTCATGCAGCGCGTCGAGGCCGCATGCACAGCGCGGCCGATCGCGCACGAGCGCATAGCGCTTCGTCTCGCGAGCTCCATCATCATGATGTCGGTGGTGCAAGTATTGGACTTGAGCGACACTCCCTCGTTTTTCTCTCGCTCGCTTTAGCCGTTCTCCTGTCTATTATATGACACCTGGAATTAGCAGCCTATATTTCATTTCTCTCAAGTATTGGCCACTTTCTAAAGGGATGCTCTGTTCGTTAGTGACTTGTTCTTTTCGTTCTTTTCATAAAAAATTGCAAAAACATTCTCTCCTATAATCTATCACTCTATCACCTGTCTCAAATCTATTGCACCTCGATTTGTGCGGCTAGTAGGTTTATTCGCTTAGTTCCATCAGATATTTTTTGCTTCAAATAGCATTTCGCGCCAAACGCGAAAAAGATTTGACGGACCAAAGCGGGAGTCAAATGTCATCTTGGATTTGTATACTATGTCAAACATGAAAACAGAGGTCGCGACTAGGAAAAATTTGATAGTGAAATAAGTAAGTCGGTCGTTAGGTCAGCCAACAACAATATGTTGGTCAGACATGGCTATATTGTACATATAGTACAGAAATTTCTGAAAATAGACACAATAAAAGTCTACATTGCGGTGGTTGGCACCAATATTTTCCTGTCTAAAACAAAGATCAACAGCTATTGTGAAATTTAGGTTATGAGCAATAAGCACATCAATCAATAAATGGATATGAATTTCTTGCAAATGCGGACATTAGAACATGTCCGCATTTGTAAGAACTACAGCAAATGTATCGGAACATGACATAACCTCGAAAATCTCAAATCAGACTTTTTTCGAATCTCTAAGAATCAGACATTTTCTAATCTAAAAAAACAAGGTGTATGAGGCTTTTCAAAAAGTATTTAGAAAATTGCAAATAAAAGAAAATGTAGTAGTACAGTTGCACATTACATATATCAGTAGTACAATGGAGTCTTGGCCATGACAAAGTCTAATCTATATGTCAAAAACCACGATGCAATACTTTGGTGGCTGGATATTATTGGTGACCTCTCAAAGATATTGGTGTTCCATCCATCCTTTAGTATCGGGCGTTTCGAATGCCATTACAATATATAGTATTCTGGGTTGCTCTTCATTTCATTACATACATAGATAGCAACCCAGAATAATATACTCACTATCATAATATACAATGATTGAAATTCTGCTTGAATGCAATATATTCACAAATATCAATTACAATCGGAGTGGCATTCATTTCGGAATGTACCAATATATTGTACTGCAGTCATCCCCGTGGCAATCAATTTGACTGTATGGTGGAGGTGGACCTCCCTCCTCCAACGTACAGTCAAATTGATTGCCTAAGTCTGTTAGAGGTTTCCACTGAATGTTAGAATACCGTGCTGACATTTCTAATAGTGACATGTTAAATTTGACCAATTGGAAGGCTGTACTATATGATTATGTCCAACCACAGTGCGGACGGTGTTAAATTATATGTCTGCATCGTTGTTCACGATGCAGACACATAATTTGTCCGAATCAAACGAATAATATGTTAATCAACACTCAAAGCTCAGTCGAACGCACGTATACAATGATTGCCATTCTGCAAACATGCCACTGGTACTGTGTAATTACTGACTGTACATCCTCACACAACCTACAGCTTGCTCACAACTCGAAATTAGTCTCGACGCTCTCTCCCCCATCACTATGCAGAAGGTGTGCGCCACGGCAGTGAGCGTTTCTGCGCTTCCTATACGAGCAGGATGCGAAGAGGACGCAGTCCACGCAAGTATCCCGTGCGATCCGTCAGACGGATCGCGCGACTATTCGCTGTCATGGAGAATTTCGATGTGTATCTTGCACGAAAGAAATGGGAGTGATGGCGAGCCAATGACAAAATCTCTATGTTTAGGAATTTTGTTAGATAGATTTTTGCATGCTTGACACACATCCTTTGCAAAGAGCTGCTGTTGAGGGCAAACAGCTTCGTCAAGGCAAGATGCTCGACAAACATTGTCAAAAGCATGCAGATAGTGGGTATGTGCACAAAGCGCCTGCTTGTACAAATGAATACCTGTGCATGTTGATCGATTGTTTGTATTCATATGCTGCATGTGCGTGTGGCAACAGGACGCCGCCCTGATGTGCCTCTTGTGGCACAGATTCGGGCGACTGTCTGACCTCAGCTTCGCTGTGAAGGAGTACGTGCCTGTGGCTGCGGAGGTTGGTTGTGCGGTTTCTGTGGTTAAAGACGTCCCAAGAACTGGGGATGACGCTTCGACGCAGCGACGAATGGGCGAGTATGCGCCTGTACAAAAGAATATACCCTAGACATGGCGGAAGCAGTGCATGTCGTGCAAACGACACGGACCCGCTTCTTTACAGACAACCAGGACTGGTATAAGGCGTTGCGCATGACGCTCAAACGAACACCCCGGGAGTAGTCATCTGTGTGACGCCGCCCCTACAGGACAAAGCGCTGTTGATGTCAGTTGAAGGCCTGGTTTTGCTCACCACTAGTCTTTGGACACGCAACGTAGTGCGCGCGATGAAGGAACGCTGGCTGCACTTCAATGGGCTCTGGTCAGGCGGAGCTCTGACTTTGGTGACGTCCCCTCCCAACAGCTGCAGTAGACAGGCGTCTTCCTACTCGTACGCGTGACACACAAAAAGGCTCGGCATCAGCACTCGGTCTCGGTATTTTTGACTCCGCTTCAATGGTGGCACCCTTCTCAGGTAATAGTACCCCAAGTCGCCTGGACCACATCCCAATCGACATTGCACAAATACCTGGCATACATGTAAGCACAATCACGCGCTCACGTTGTTTCTCCCTCTCATGCCCTACATGTGCTGGCGTCTGCGCTGGTGTGCACGCGAAGGGGTGATGAGCAGGCAATTTTTGCTCGTATGCGAACCAATGATCACTTCCATGCGAATGTTTTTTATTGTGTCACCAGAGGTAAACTCATACTAATCTGGGTTCAGAATTAAACCGCTTTGCCAAACCCTCTACTTTTGATTACGTCAAAGTCGTTTTGATTATGTACCACTTCCGATTTTCTATTCAAGTCAAAGTCGTTGTGACCACTTATCTTCCGATTTCCTATTTCGTCTTCAAATTCAAAAATATATCGGAATGTAAGCATTGAAGTGCGTTAACCTTCACATGATCTTTCTTTCGGACAAACGAATGTCAGAACACCCGACCTCGCTCGTTGCTTTGCTAAAGTAGTTTGGCTAAAGAGCTGACCTAACGATAGTATCCAGTCGTATTGACACTAGAACGCTCGCTGTCAAAGCCCACAGATCCCACAGAGTGCCGCCGCGATTTAACACCTGTGTCGGGACAAATCAAACATGCGGATATTGTACAACGTCCTAGCCCGCATGGTAGGAGTCATGCGTTCTGTTCGTCTCGTCCGCGGGGTCAATCCATACAGATTAGTGAAGTTGTCAAACAAGCAGTCAGTGGGACTTTCCAAGTGATCGCAACGGCGATTTCGAACGGGATGGAACTACTGCGCTTTGAAGCTGTAAGATCTAGTATGGTATGATTCATACATCGACTGATGAAAGATATACTCACAAGAAGCCATTGTATGAGGTCGTAAGACCACGAACATCACTCACACTACCAAACTTTGAAAATACACTCTTGTGGATGTTCAATTTTGGTGTGAACGACTAATACAAGACGAGTACATTTCCATACTGAAATCAAATACAAAATGATCCGAAATGCTAAAACCCAAAAAACTGGATTTGAGCCTTGCCAAAGCACTTGCCTTTTGTATTGAAAATGAGCACCTTGGATCCGAAAAATGCAATTGACCAAAAACGAGCTGGAGAACAAACGAGTCAAAAACGAGCGAACTCGAGAGTGGACGTTCGGTAGTGTGAGTGATGTTCAATAATGCTGTGAACGACTCGACTCGTACAAGAAGAGGTCGCTCGTGCCTGCTCACTCTGTCATCGACTGCGCAACGACACTCACACGTCCACTGCTACGCACACCATCCGCATCCCGTCGGTGCCGACAACATGGACAAGGTCGTGCAGACGCTGCAGCAGCGCGAGACTGCGTCAGCGAACGCCGCGCTCGTCAAGCGCTTTGGAGCAATCGATCCACCTGCGCTGCTTGAAAACGTGAACCTGCACGACTACCAGCTCCACGGCATGCGCTGGCTCCTCACCAAGTACGCGCAGCAGCTGAACCCGATCTTGGGCGACGAAATGGGACTCGGCAAGACGCTGCAAGTCATTGCGTTTGTCGCTGCGCTCATCGAGCACCTGAGCGGCGGAGCAAGCGGCGCAGCGAGCGATGCGGCGTCATCGTCCTCACCACAACCAACAGCCGCGCCAACTGCTGATGCTTCACCTGCAAAGACAGCAGCATCGCTCTTTCTGATCGTTGCGCCACTGAGCGTATTGCCAAACTGGATGGAGCAGTTCGAGCGCTTCGCACCGAGCATCGACGTGACCATGTACGCTGGACAAAAGACCGAGCGCATCGCGACCGAGAGCAAAGTCGCAGCACACGCGACTGGCAAGGTACAGAGAGAGAGAGCGCGCTTGTGTGCTACTGCGTGGTAGCGACGTGCTGTGTACTGACTGAACCCACTTGTCCTCGTGTCCGACGATGCTGCGCTTACTCAGACTGCGCTCGTCGTCGTGACGTCGTACGAGATGGTGCTGTTCAACGCCGAGTTCTTTGGGAAGATGCGCTGGGAGCTCCTCGTCCTAGACGAAGGCCATCGACTGAAGAACCCAAAGGGCAAGCTCTACGACGTGCTCTCGACGCGCGTCGTCGTCCCGCGCAAAGTCCTGCTGTCTGGCACGCCGGTGCAGAACGACCTCGTCGAGCTCTACAGCCTCCTCTCACTGCTCAACCCAACGCTGTTCACGAGCCAAGAGCTCTTTGACGCGACGTTCCGAGACTACTTCTCAGCGAAAGCCCAACAGCTCGAAGACGCTGCGACGCCCGTGCCGAAGTCCGCGCACTTGCTCGCTGCCGAAGACCTCATGCGCGACCTCCTCACGCCGTTGCTGCTGCTACGCACAGTGCACAACGTGAGCGCGTCGTTCACGCTCCCGCCGATCTCCGAGATCGTCGTGCACACGCCGCTCTCGCCCATGCAGCGCGAGTACTACAAAGAGGTCGTCGCGAAGAACAGCGACGCGCTCAACAGCATCGCAAAGCACCACGCATCACGGTGCGTCCCGTGTCTTGCTTTGACGGTCCTCGATGGCGTCGTGCGATCACTACGAGCTGACTGATCGACTGACCTGGCGCTTGCTCCTGCTGCTGCTACTCGCAGAGTGAACTTGACCAACATCCTCCCGCAGCTCCGCAAAGTGTGCAACCATCCGTACTTGTTCCCTGGCACCGAGCCCGAGCCGTTCTGCGAAGGACGCCACTTGTTTGAGAACAGCGGCAAGCTGTACGTCCTGCAGCAGCTCTTGCCGCGTCTGAGAGCCGACGGCCACTGCGTCCTGCTCTTCAGTCAGTCGACTGCGTTCCTCGACATTCTCCAGGACTTTCTTACGATGGAGCGCTTCTCGTACGAGCGCATCGACGGCTCGGTGCGCGGCAAAGAGCGCTGGCAAGCGATCGAGCGCTTCCGGAGCGACCCGGACACGTTTGTCTTCCTCATCAGCACGCGCTCCGGTGGCGTTGGCTTGAACCTCCAGCGCGCCGACACAGTCATCTTTGCCGACTCGGACTACAACCCGCAGAGCGACTTGCAAGCGGTCGCGCGCGCGTACCGCCTCGGCCAGACGAAGCCGATCCACGTGATCAAGTTCCTGTGCGCGAACACGGTCGAAGAGATCATCTACCGCCGCGCGCTCAAGAAGATGCGCATGGCCGACCGCATTCGCAACTGCGCGCGGCCAGCCGCTGGCGCTGACGGTGGCGACGACAGCGACAGCGACGGCGACGGCATGGACAGCACCGACCGGCTCGTCGAGATGATCCAGTTTGGGCTGCACAAGCTCCTCGATGCCTCGAACGACGACGATGGCGCGAGCGCACTCGTGAAGCCGCTCGCAGACGAGTACATCACCCACATCCTCGCGCGCCGCACACTCGCGCCGCCGTCTGCTGCGACTGGCGATGCCAGCGATGCCACTGCCACGCCGTTGGCGACAGCAGTTGTCCTCCCAGACGGCTCGATCGTGAACGAAAAGGTCACGGACGCTGGCGGCGACCTCCGCGAAGACAACATGTACTACTTTGAAGGCGAGGACTACGCTGCGAGTGCCTCGGACGCGAAAGCGAAAGACAAGGCGTCGCTCGCGAAGCTCCTGGCAATGAGCAAGAGCTTGAAGCGCCGGCGCCGCAATGATGCGCCGCATGCACGGTACGCTGGCGAAGAGGACGACAGCAAGAGCGGCGACTCGAGCGACGCCGACGCGAGTCTCGACCCAGCGACGCTCGCTGCAAACGCTGCCGAGATCGAGCGCAAGCGCGACGAGCGCCGCGCCAAAGCGCTCGCAAAGAAGCACGCGATGTGGCAGACGAACAAGTACACGTCGGCCGCACTTGCTGTCACTGGCGACGACAGTCAGAATGGCAATGGGAGCGATGACCAGCGCTTTGGCGACGACGCACCACCTGCGATTCGGTACCGCGCTGGCGATGCGAGTCGTCCACCACCTGCTGCGATCTCGTCGGATGCGATCGTGGTTGTCCACTGCGTCGACACGAGCGGCGTGTGGAGCTCGCGCGGGTTCTTCCGCACGCTCTCGAGCCTCTCGCCGCTGATCCAGCGCCAGTACGAAGCCGCAGCGCTCAACGACGACCTCAAGCTCGGTCAAGCGCACTTGATCCAGCTGGCGCCTCGCACTGTCAACGACGATGCTGATAGCACGACGCGCACCGTCGACGTGTACGTCTGTCTGCTCGTTGTCCAAGGCTTTGTCGGCACGTCGACAGCGAAAGACAAGCGCAAGCGCGCAAAGGTGCTCGCAGCAGCGGCGCGCGGCGCGCCTGTGCGGCCGCTCATGCGCTCGGGCAAGTCGACGACGTTCCGCCTGCATGCGCTCGAGAGCTCGCTCCGTGCGCTTGCGCAGCACGCGCGGCAGCTGAACGCGAGCGTGCACATGCCGCGCATTGGCTACGGCACGCCGGGCTTCAACTGGTACGCCGTCGAGCGCATTGTGCAGCGCCGCGTGCGCGACGCTGGCGTCGCTGTGAGCATCTACTACTACTCTCGTGCCTCGTCGTGATGTGTCGCTGTTGCGAGCGTCGATTAATGAATTGGTTCGAGTGCGAAAGCGGGATCTGTTTTGTATCGAGTTGAGTAAGATACTGCAGCAAAGATTCGAGTGAAGATCGAATTGTTTTGGGCGTTCGATGATGCGAATGAGCGCTCCCTCGGTTTTGTCTCGCTCAAAAATACAAACTGACACTGGATGTCGCTGTGAGATCTGAAGAGCTCCTCGCAGCAAGCAGCAAGCAGCAGCAGCGAAGAAGGCAAGCGCTCGTGTGTGTGTGTGTGCGCGCGCTAGTGCGAGGCGCGTAGAAAGCCACGTGCGTCGACAGCTAGCGCATGTGGCACTCGTTCGTCTCGGCGAGCAGAGGTACGCGACGCATCAGCACTTCGTTCCTCACTCTTGTTCGTGCTCACAGACAGACCTGCGCACGTCGCATCGCAGTCGCTGACAAGCGTGCCGCTCTGTTCGCCCTCTCTCACACACACACGTATGTGCATCGCAAACAGCGGACACCAGTACAGCGCGAGAGCCGTTTGCACCGAGCGCGAGCATGCCGTCGACGTCGAAAGAGCGCAAAGCGCGGAACCGACTGTTCTCGTCGTCCGAGTCGGACTCGTCGGACTCGGCAGCAGAAGACCAGAGCAGCACTACCGGTGCACATGGACGTAGTCGAGAAGCGCCGCAGCCTGCAGCTCGTGCGTTCTCGATGGCCGCTGGACGGAGCGCGTCCGCGAAACAGTCGAGCAGTAGCAGCGCTGCACAGGGACGCACTAACGGCGCGAGTAGCGACACTCGCCGCAAGACCATGGCCAGCGCAGCGTCGTTCAGTGTCGCGGGCTCAAGCGCTCATAGCGCTCGCGAGAGCGCAAACCACTCGTTCGTTGGCACAAGCAGCAGCAGCAGCGGAACTCTCTTCCCTGAGCGCAAGGGCTTGTTCGAGCAAGACGACGAGAGCGAGTCGATCGAGAGCTTGCACGAGCAAGTGAAGCTCCGACAGCGCAAGAAGCAGTCGGAGATCGAGAGCCTCAAGACCGAGCTCGAGCGCGCGCTCCAGCGCGTCACAGAGCTCGAGCACGGCGCGGGCGAGAGCGCGCGGGCAAAGGACGAGTACGAGATCCGCATGAAGGAGTGCTACCGGATCATCGAGAAGCGCAACAAGCAGCTCATGAAAGCGAGCGAGCGCGTTGCGCGGTACTCCGAGCAAGCTGAGAGCCAACTCGCGGAGCTCCAGAGCCAAGTCGCAGCGCTCACTGTCCAGTGCGAGCAGCTCCGCGCGCGTGACGCGAGTCAGACGGACGCACTCGCTCAAGTCGTGAGCGAGCGCGAGCGCCTCAATGCGATGTTCGCGGAGCAGCAGCGCGCGTTTGACGAACGCGTCGAGCGCATGACGCAGCTCGCGAACGAGAGCGTGCGTGCGAAGCAAGCGGAAGCAGACGCACTCGTGCGCCAAGTCTGCGACCTTGAAGCCGCAGCTGCGAGTCGCTCGCGCGAGCACGACGACGCGTACCAGACGCTCTTGAAGCGCTGCGAAGACGCTGAGGCGATCGGCCGTGGACTCAAGTTCCAGCTCGAGAAGGAGCAGCACGAGAAGAAGTTCCTGAAGAACCAGCTCGCGTCGCTCCAAGCGAGTGCGTCAAGCGACTTCTTTGCAAGTCGCGGCGGCGACAGCAGTGGCGCTGGCGGTCATGACGACTTGCTCAGTCCAACTAGCAGCGTCGCGAGTGCTGCCGACCTCGCGAGCTTTGACTATGCGCGCGCGTCGATGCTCGAGAGTCCAGTGCGCGCAGCGCCGAAGTCGCCGACGCGGCGTCGCTCGGACGTTGGACCGCCGACCCTGGCGTTTGAGACGAAGGTCGAAAGTGCAGAGACTCCAAGTGACGTCCCGTTGCCAGCGCAGCGCGCAGCGAAGCCGCGTGATGAGTCGCCAGTTGCTGCGCCGCCAGCGCCTGTGGCAGTTGAAGAGAAGCCAGCGCCGACGCTCGCGCGTCCTGGGTCCGCGTCAACGAACTTCTTTGAGAAGCTCTCGATCAAGTTCAAGCGGTCGTCGTCGCCACGTGCGAGTGCGACAGCCACGAGAAGCGAGAGCCAGACGTTCACAACAGCGACGACGTCTGCCGCCCCTCCTGGTGCAACAAGCGGCGCGTCGTTCTCGTCGGTCTCGTCGGTGCCAGACCCGTCGACTGTGCCAGTGCGCGGCACGAGTCGCCGCGAGCGACCAAAGATGTACGTCGCAAAGGCACCGTCGACGTACGACGAAGAGTCGAGCGACAGCATCTTTGGGAGCGAAAGTGACTCGGAGCACTCGCCGTCCGAGAGCGAAGACGAGCGACCGCCACTGCCGCCGCCGCCGCCACCTGAGGATCCAGGTGTTCGGTCTGCAGCAGGACCAACAGTCGCAGCGACAGGAGCGACTTCGACTGCTCAGCCGTCGCTGTTTGGACCGCGTCAAGTGAGCGGCTCAGGCAAGAGCGTCGATGCAGTCGAGTTTAGCAGCAGCAGCAGCAGCAGCTCGAGCGGCGACTCCGACGATGACGCTGACGGTGACACTGCGCAGCGCCGCGGAGCGGACGAGCCACTGCCGATCCCAGTGCAGCTCAAGAAGACGGACGCTAAGAGCGGCGTGAGTGCCCCGTCGAATGAGTCGTCGTCTGACAGTGATGCTGCCTCGGACGTCTTTGCGCGAGCGCACCAACAGCGTCGGACTGTCGACTCGAAGCGGACTCGCCACGCTTCAGTTCCAGCAGCACCAACCGCATTCGCAGCAGCACCTGCGGTTGGCGCAGTCGACGCTGGCGAAGAGAGCGACGTGTCGTCGTCGTCGTCATCGTCTGCTTCGTCGTCGTCGTCGTCGAGCGACACGGAAGTCGACGCCGCGCGCCATCGACGACACCGGCGCGAGCACGACGACGAGAGCCGCAGCCACGATCGCAAGCACGCGCGATCGAGCAAGCACGCGACGGACCGGCAGCGGTCGTCGTCGCTGCCCCGCACGAAGCGCGAGAAGAGCCACAGCACTGGCGACGACGGCGGCCACACGAGCAAGAGCCGCATGAACGAGTACATGGAAGCGCGTGCGAAGAAGCGGCTGGAGAAGCTCAAGAAGAAAGAGGAGCGCGAGCACGCGGAGCATCGGAAGAAGGAGGAGTACGAGAAGGAGTGGGAGAAGATGGCGCAAGAGGAGCGCGAGCGCAAGCGCAAGCAGCAGCAAGTGCGCCGGAGCGCGCGGCGCCGACCGTCGAGTCTCAAGACGGTGCGCGTCTCGCAGATGAAGCAGCACTTGAACAAGCAGAAGGAGCACGAGCAGCAGACGCAAGGTGGTCGCGCAGACGAGAGCGGCACGAGCGCTGCTGCTGCTGCGACTGGAGGAGGAGGTGGAGACGACGAGCGACCGCGGCGCCAGAACTCGCGTCGCAAGAGCGAGTCGCGGCTCTCGGACAGCGACAACGACAACGAACCGTCTGTCAAGCCTAGCGCTGCGTCGGACGCCCCACCGACGCCCCTGCCGCCAGAGCCAACCGAGGCAGACACAGAGCTGTACTTGCGCCAGCAGGCGCGTCTGCGCGAGCGCCACGAGATGGAGCTGAAGAAGAAGATCGAGGCGGACGAAGCCGACCTCGTGCGCGGGCAGATCCACCGCCGCGTCGAGATGTGGGCGTTTGGGAAAGAGCTGCTGCACTTGATCCTGACGCTCGACCAGATCTCAACGAGCGACGCGCTGCAGAAGTGCCAGCTCGCAGTCATCCAGTCGCCCGACAATGAGACTGTGCGCAAAGCGTACCGGTACGTACGACCTGTGGGACCACTAGCTAGCTGGTCGAGCGTCGCACTGACGCTCTCTCGTGTGCTTCTTCTTGCCTGCGCAGGAACATCATCCGCGTGATCCATCCAGACAAGCTCCGCGGTGCGACTGTGCCCGAGCAACTCGAAGCGAAGGAGCTCTTCACGGTGCTCAACCAAGCGTTCGAGAAGTTCAAGAGCCAAGTGAGCTGAGCTGCCACACGCTCGCTCTCTCGTCGTTGTCAGTTGGCGCATCTGGGTCTCGGTCTGCCGCGCGCGCGTCCTGCGTGCGACTCAACGCAATGGACAGTTTTGATGCATGACCGTCTCCACCGCTCTCTCTCTCTCTCTCTCTTGGTCACGCACGTACGTCGTGGCGGTGACAAGACTAGAGGCCTGCTCGTTGGTGTCGCCTCCTGCTGTCTCCTCGTACACGCGCTGTCTGGATCAAGCGACTGATCTCGCGCACCAAGTAACTCTTCTCTGTGTACGCACCGCTTGCGAGCAGGAGCTTGCGCTCGCGCTCGAGGCGCTGGAGCTCCTCCGCGTCTGCGTTGTTGACTGCGTCACTGTCGTTCTCAACGAGATCGTCGTCGTCAATCGCAAAGTCGTCTTGGTCGTCACTGCGCTCGCCATCGCCGTCGCCATCGTCCTCTTCGTGCTCGTAGTACTCGCTGCTGTCATGTCGACTCCCTTCGCTCTCGCCACTGTCGTCGTCAAACGCATGCTCGTTGCTGCTGCGACCGCCATCGCTCTGGCTGTTGTTCGCTACGTGCGCGTCGCTGAGGACGACGCGACCTCGCTGCCTCGCATCACCAACAGACACCTGACTGCTCCAGCTACTTCTGCTCCTAGCGCCACTGCCAGTGCTGCTGCTGAGGGCGTGATGCGTCGTCGACTGCATCGCATGCAGTGGCCGCACGAGTCGGTGGCGACGCTGCGACACGCGCTCGCTACTCGCTGGCAGTCGTTGCTCGGCTACTCGCTCGTGCCGACGGCGCCGTTGCTTCGACAGCGACCTAGCTACAGCAAGTTCGGCTCTTGGGGCTTGACTCGCAGCAACACTGCGATGGTGGTGACGCACGTCCAAGCCTTTGAGCTCATCGAGCTGGCGCTTGATCGCGCGGAGCTCTTCGCGGTCGCCGTCCAGGACGTACTTCTCCTCGCGCGCGACGTACTTGACGCGGAGCTTCTCGAGCTCTTCGACCACGCGCGTCTCGTTCTTCTTCCGCTCGGTCTGCACGACTCTCGCCAGCTGCTCGAGCTGCTGCGTCAGTCCAGCAGCACGCACTTCGGCAGCGTCACGGAGCTTCTCTTGCTGCATCTTCTGCTTCTCGAGCTCCAGGAGCGCGCCTTTGAGCGACGCGATCTCTTCGCGCAAGCGCGCCTCGGGGACCTTGCGCTGCTGGAGCCGGTACTCGGCAAAGTCGCTTTCGACCTGCCGCGCGCGCTCCTCCGCGTCGCGGAGCTGCGTCTCGAGCACGCGCACGCGCTTTTCGTGTGCTTCGACTTGCTTGTGTGCTATCGCAAGGCCATGGGCGTGCTCGCTCTGGAGCCGCTTGCGCGTGAGCTCCGTCTCGTCCTTCAATGTCTGCTGCTCACGCTGCAGCGCGTGCTCTGCGACAGCAAGGCGCCGCTCGCGCGCATCGAGTTCGAGCAACGATGTCCGTAGCGCTTGCTCCAAGCGCTCGTACTCGGCTTGCGTGGTTCTCACAAGCGCACTGCGCTCCTCTTCGCGCCGTGCCCACTCGTCTTCGAGCTCGCGCATGCGCGTGCGCTCAGCGGCTTCGAGCCGTCTCTTCCATTGCGTCTGCTCAAGCTGTTGGTCCTGGAGCCACTGCTGCTTCTCGCGCTCGAACGCTCGCTTGAGCTGCGCGATCTCATGCGCGTGGTCTGCTGCAGCAGCGTCAGCGATGCGCTGTAGCCGATCTCGTTCTGCTCGCGCAGCAGCAGCTGCTGCCGTTGCGTCACGAGGAGATGCCTCGTTCCCACCAGTAGACAGAGCTGCGCTCAAGTGACTTGCCTCCGTCGCGCCAAACACAGATGCTGTTGCTTCAGCTTGCGTGTCGTCACGCACAGTCTTTGATGCTGTTGCTGCTGTTGCTGCTATCGCTGGCGACACTGGCGCTGTGAACGAGTCGTAGCGCTTGACGCTTTGCGCATACGCTTGCGGCACGAGCCTAGCGAGTGGCGTCACGACACATCCGTTCGTCAGATGTGCACGGCTCCCATCGCTCTAGCTTTGGCGTACTCGATGCCGAATGGATGGAGCACGTACGTACATCTTGGTGGCGACAGCTACGTCGTGTGCGTTGAGCTCGCCCATGTCTTCAGCGTACGCAACGATCCCGACTGTGCCCATGCGCCGCGTCGTCGACGAAGACGATGGCACGGTTGATGCATCGGCTTGATCGAGGACACTGATGACAGGGATGTCGATCGCGCAGCTCTTGAAGCCGTGGACACACGCGTTGTCTTCTTCTTCTGCGTCTACGTCGCGCTGCTGCGCATCTGCTGCACGTGCGTGGGCTTCACGCCAGTGCGCATGCCCATCAGCGCGCGTCGCAAACGTCTGGCCGCACACCACGTCCGCGCAGCAGTAGCGCTCTTGCGAGAAGAAGAGAAAGTTGAGACTAAAGACCGCAGAGCCGGCGACCGAGGACGTCGAACACGCCGCTCCGTCCTGCTCGCCATCGCTGACAAAGTCGATCGCAACCGACGCCTGCATCGCCTGTTTGAACTGCGGCGCAGTTGCGACCACCTCAAAGATGCAGAACGCGTCCTCGAGCCGCACTTCGCTGCGTCGCACGACCTGCGCATCGAGGATCTCGACTGTCGAGACAGCGCAGCGCAGCAGTGAGTGATATGATGCACACACACACAGTGAAGACTGCTCAGGGAGCAGCACGCACGTACTTCGTCCTTTGCCCGTGAACGGGTTCTCGTACGCCATCGCAGCAAAGCCCTGCGGCTGCTTGAAGTCCCGGAGCGACTGGAGCTGGAGAAAGACGCGGTAGACGTGGAGTGGCTCGCCATTGAGTGCTGGCGCTCGCAGCAGCGGCGGTGAGAGCAGTGGCTCAGCCTCGACGCGATCGCTCTCGCTTTGTGCTCCAACAGCGCCACGTAGCTCAACGCGCAGCAAGCACTCGCCAATGCACTCGCGCCTACTGGTGCTAACGAGCAGGACGTCGAGCGAACGTGAGACTGGCATCCGCAAGACGTCGTCGAGGCCCCCAAGCGCTTGAGCCAGTGCTGTGTCCTGTGCATTGCCGACGCAGCGCTGCGACTCGGACGAGACACAGCGCACTGTGAGTTGCGTCTGTGCGAGCTCATCGAGACTCAGTGCTGGGATCCGAAGCACAAGCGCGTCGTTGTCGCCGATCACGTGCGTCTTCGTGAACGCACAGAAGCGCACAGCGCCAGACGCAGACGCTGAGCCAAGCGATAGCTCAAGCGACACGCTTTCTTCACCGGCGAGGTGCGCGATGGCTTTGCTGCTCAAGCGAACTTGGTCGAGCGAAACGCGCAGTGTCACCGTCGCCTGGCTCTCGGTGTCGTCACGTTCAGCGTGGTGCTCAGCTCTTGCTACTGCGTCAACACGCTCGTGCGCGATGTCATCATGCTGCAGTGGACTGACAGTAGCAGTGACAACACTGAGGCTGTCTTGCTCACGTTGCTCAGAGCCAGCAGTGGTCTCGACGCACTCGACTGCGATGCACGCGTCGATGAACGCACTGCTCTCGACTGCAGACGGGAACGCAAAGTTGCCGTCGACGAGCGCTCGCGCGCCGACAGCCAACCGCGTTGGCGCTGCTTTCGACGCATGAGCGCGCAGCAGCTCGCTCTCGAGCAGCGATGCTAGCGGAACTTCGACGCCAGCGAGGATGTGGTCGTACGTGCAGAGGTACACGTGGAGACTCTGCTGCTGCGCCACGAACGCTACGAGGTCCGCGACGCAGCTCATGATGCGGAAGCTGTCGCGGATCGCAGGGAAGGCGGGCTGTGCGAGGTTGTGGAACACATCCGTGCGCACAACGACGCCAAAGAGCGAGTAGCTGAGCCAAAAGCCTCGCGCGTAGAGCGCTGGCGCTGCGCTCTTTGGTCCGACGGTCATCGCGACCACGTCCGTCAGATTGAACGCGGCGCGCAAGAAGACCGAGATCACAAAGACGTCGGTGCCACCGCTCGGCCCGAGGCGCAAGTACTCGCCATCTGGCTCTGCGAGCACCGGAGCATCGCTCGGCGGAGCTGCAGTTACGGCAACTTGCTGCGCTTGGGTCGTCGACTGAGCAGTGCGGTGACGCAGGTCGCTAGTTGAGCGTCCTTGGAGGCGGGATGGCGACAACGCCGCCGCAGCAGTGTCGCCGCCAGTCGAGCCACTGCCGAGTGGTGCAAGCGCTGTCGAGATGAGGATCTCGCCGCCAAAGCGCGAGTTCTGGAGCTTGAGCCACTTTGCTGGCAAGTCCGGCGTCCTAGCGACACACGACCAGCATCGCAGCATGCACGTTTGGTTAGCTGCGTCGTCGTCGTCTCGACACACTTGAGCGTGCTCGTACGAAGGCTACTAGCGGAGCAAAGACGCACGCACCGAAGGTCAAGGAAGAACCAGCCGCAGCTCACGATCGACTCGCTGTGGACGCTCGCCGAGTCCTCTCTGAGCCGATCCACACTCGCATCGCCTGCGTTCTCGCCAATGCCAAAGACCAGCACTTTGATGCGCGGCGACGACGCTTTCAAGCGCCGGAACCGCTCCATGCGCAGTGGCCACTGGAGCTTCCCGTGCTCGTTTCGCCACTTTGCTTCCTCGAGAAAGCCGCTCCGGCGTCCAGCGAGCGCTGCTGAACCAGCGTATGGCGATGCGCGCATGCGACGCGCTGGATTCTGTCGATCGCGTACGCTTCGCTGCGGCGTCGGTATCTCGACTCGTGGCTCGCGCTTCCACTCGGAGCCCTGCGACTGCATCGCGCGCTTGTCCAGCGTTGCAAACACTCGCAGCTCGCGGATCACTGGTAGCGGCGCGCCACTGCGACTCGACGCAGTCCCGCGCGCTGCGACTGGGATCTGTAGCGACCGAATGCGCGTTGCGCAGATCGAGAACGTCCAGAGCGCGTTGTCGAGCAAGTGGCGACCGCTCACGCGTTGCTTGGCTGACTGCGCGGTGCGTTTGCCGCCACCAGCTCGCGCGTGTGTTGCTCTGTCGCCATCACTATCGCTGCCGCTGCCATCGTCGTCTGAGCCTAGCAGAGCGTTGTCGCCGACTGCGAGCGCATCGCACAGCGCTTGACTGCGCTGGCGCAGGGCGACGTCTGGTGCAGCTGGCGGTCGCAGCTCGTCGGCGCTTGCGCCATTGTCCTCGTCGCCACTATCGCTAGCAGCAGCAGCTACTGTCGCGAGGCGATCGCCACGGTGCGCAACTGCACTGAGATCCGCAGACACATCGGCAGACGTCTCAAAGTCGTCGTCGTCTGCGTACTCGTCGTCCATTGCACGCGGCGACTCGCTCTGTTACGAGGAGCGCGGTCGTGTGAAGCGAGATCGCGAAGCGTCGTGACAAGGCGATCATCATGCATCGCGTCTCATGACCATACAAAACCAACATCCAACTCGTCGCACGTCCCACTATCGGAGTATCACCACCACAATGCTCCACGTCTCCGTTGTCCCAGACCAGTGTCTCGCGTGCGTCCACTGTGTGTGTACGTACGTGTGCAACCGGAAGCTTGCTTACACCTCTGGACTACTTGGGCGACGCGGGTGGCTCGCAGGCACACTCGCCGCAGACGCACCATCAGCAGCTGACGACGAACGGCAGAGCGACGGCTCAGGTGCAAGCGACGACAGGTCCGCGGTGCTTCCACTTGCCGCGTTGCAGTGCACGAGCGCGAGCTGCTCGAGCTTCGCAGGCGATAGTGTCCTGTGAAAGCGCGCGTGTACGCACTCACACTGCGCGCGGAACGCACGCGACGGCGCAGTGGTCGTCGGTGGGAGACTGAACACAGCCCACGCGAGCTGCTGGAGCTGCGACGGACACTCGCGGCGCTCGGTCCAAAAGTCAAACGTCCGGACGTCGCCGCGCGCGAGCATCGCCCAGTACGCTGCGTCTGTTGTCTCGAGCTCGCGCACACGCGTCGCGTACGCTGCAAGCTCGGACTCGACCGACGCGAGCTCCAAGCCGTGGCAGTAGGACGCAATGAAGCGCTCGGTCGCGTGCCGCGTCGACGCGTCCATGTTCGCACCGAGGTAGAGCGGGTCGAGGACGTACGCGACGCCGTGCGCGTCGCCGTAGATCGATCCAAGCCGCTCTTTGATGTACGACGACAGCAGCGCCTTCTCCTTCCGACTCACGCAGTCCATCGCGCTGTACGTCTCGCGCAAGTCCACGAACCCTCGGTAGACGTCTGCGAGCGTCACGCGCGAGGTGGCTGTCGCAGACGCCTCGTACCGTTGGAGCTGCTGCTGCAGCGGCGCAAGCACGCGCGTCGCGCGCGCGAGGTCCGAGCTGCACGTCTCGCTCAAGACAAAGTCCTGCACGCGCTTGAGCGCCTCGCGCTCCGAGAGCGAGTCCGCGTCGACAAAGTCGCGGCGCGAGACAGCAGCGTCAAGCGCCGACTCGGCTGCGACGACTGCGTCGAAGCACTCAACGATCGCGTGGATGCTCGTCCGTCTTTGGGTCCTGGCCACATCGCCACGGTCGTTCATAGTGCAAGCAGCAAGGCGCGCGAGGTCAGGGAGCTGGCTCTGGAGCGCTGGTCGTGCGTAGACAGTCTGCAAGAGCTCGCGCACAGACGCGAGCGTGGCTTCGAGCCACGGCAGCACGAGCTCCAAGTCCAACACGAGCAGCTCCAGTGCGTGGTACGCGCAGCCGTAGAAGAATGCGCACTGCGGGTGCGCGCGCTGCAGATGCGTGCGCGTCGCAGGGTTGAGCATCGCGCACTCGGGCGTCGCGATGGCGTAGAAGACGCCTCGTTCGTGCCTTGCGAGCACGCGCTCAACCCCGTCGACTGACAGCTCGAGCGTCTTTGCGGCACTCGCTACAGTTGACGACGCGAGCAAGTACGACACTGTCTCACACACTGCGGCGTAGTTCACATGATGTGCGCCGGTCGCGTCGCGCCAGTGCTCGACTGCGAGGCAGCACGCTTTGCCAGCGAGCACGGCGCGGACGCTCGCAGCTGAGTCTGTCGCTTCGAGGTCGAGGAGCTCGCCAGCGAGCTCTGTCGGTGTGGGTAGTGGCATGTCGGCGCGCAGCATGCGCACCGCACGCACAAAGAGCTCGTGCTCGACTGTGTGGAACGACTGCGCAGTCGCATAGACCCACTGCGCGACCTTGCGCTTGAACAGCGTGGCTTTCGCAACGTAATTGGCGCGGCGAGTCGCTTTCGCAGCTGCAGCAGACACGCGTGTTGCTGCTTGCGCTGATGCGGGCGTCGGCCGCAAGAGCGACGACGAGGCACGACCAACGTTGCTGCAGTTGTCGTTGCGCTCCGTCTTCTGTCGCTTACTCGTCGTTGAGCTCGAGCTAGCGGTGCTGTTCGCGCTGTCGTCTGCGCTCCGAGAGGCGAGGCACCGGAGCTGAAAGTGCGCGCGCACGCGCTCGACCTTTGCGCAGCCGTAGCGATGGATCACAGCGTGGCAGTGGTTGCACACGACGCTCTTGTCGACGAGAATCGTCGTCTCGTCCCAGATCGCGTCCTTTGCGCGACCGCCCTTGCGACGCGGCAGCGTTTGCTTCTCGCTCTTGAGCGGCGCGGCTGTCGTCTCGACTGGCGCCGCGGCGACTGGTTCAGCATCCAGCGCGCTCGTCAAGTGCGTCGCTGCGTGGAGCTCCATGCTGTTGTGGTAAGTCGATTCGTTAGCACCAAGTTGTGCAAAGAGTGCGTTTGACGCGTTTGACGTTCCATTTGTATAAAATCGCAGGAATTCGCTCAAACTCAAAATGTATCAACAATTCATGTCGAATCATTTGTTGCTCAAGCGATGTCGAACTCGACCTCGAGTCCTCCTCGCTCCTCGAGTGTCCTCGCACTCGTGGCGCATCACTGCATCTGCGTTGAACTCTCGCTGGCTTACTGTGTCTTCGCGTGGGCCCGGACATGACGACGGGCAAGTCGAAACCAGTAAAGAGTGCGAGTGTCGGTGACGGCACTGAGGACTTGGCGAATCCACACCTTGCTGCTCGATCGACGATCTCGAGTGTCGCTCCCACTTGGACACCATCAACCAGCCTCGGCCGACATGCCTCCAAGGAAACAAGCACTCCGTTCGAGCAGCGATGCTCTCAAGCAGTTGGCGCTCCTCCAAACACGCTGCTGAAGGCACATGCACGGTCTGCAGTGACTCGTCCGTCCCGGTCTTCAGAGCAGCCACACTCTCCAGGCTTCAACACCACTGATCATAAGCGAGCGCAATGTACGGAAGACGTGTATGAGGTTCAATAGCACCGCTTCGTTGCTGCGGCTACTTGATCGCAATGAGTGTGTGCCCGACAAACGCGATCGTAGTCGGCAGGTCGAGCGGCTGCTGCACTTCATCGCTCGGTCCATTCATTTGAGCAACAATGCGCTGCTTCACTGCCTCGCCTTCCATGAAGCTGCGCAGAAGCTGAGCGTGGCGGTCGCGGCCCACGCGCTCGATGAACATCGGGCTGTTGAACAGTGCGTCGACAAACTCGCTTGCGACGTCGATCGAGTGCTGCGTGCAGTGCATCTCAACGCTGCGGAAGCCAGCAGCTGTGAGCTCGTTCTCGATGTTGCCATGGCCAGCGCGCAGCGATGGCACAAAGAGCGGCGGAAACGACGGCTTGTCCGCCGGACAAATTCCATCAGCCAAACTGTCGTCAGTCTTCGCAGCAGCTTGCTCCAGCTCGATCTCGCGAGTGGCGTTCACTGTGGCGTCCGCCCAGCGCAAGTTCGGACTCTGCGCGTCCCACACTGTCGCAAACAGCACACCGCCGTCTCGGAGCACACGCGCAGCGGAGCGCCACGCCAAGTTGCGGTCTGGGAAGATCGAGAGCCCAAAGTTCGAGCCGATGATGTCGA